>JAKTSS010000034.1:0-50868 GCA_030580355.1 Debaryomycetaceae sp. yHKB357 | reverse complement strand
CTCCATGCCCCGCCCCCGCTCTTTGACTCGCTCCCCGCTAACTACTCCCTCCACGAGAAAATCGGCGAGGGCGCCTTCTCCGCCGTCTACAAGGCCCTCGACTCCTCCTCATACTCCCTCGTCGCCATCAAAATTATCGCCAAGGCAAACCTCACCCCGAAACAGCTCCACAATATCCGTAATGAAATCAACACCATGTCCCACTTGCCGCCCCACCCCAACATCGTTCCCCTCCTCAAGCTGTTCGACACCCCCTCCCACTGCTTCTTGGTCGTCCCCTTCTACGACGGCGGCGAAATCTTTAACAAGATCATCGAGTACACCTACTTCTCCGAGCCCTTGTCCCGCCACGTCTTTTGCCAGCTCTTGCTGGCCATCTCCCACTGCCACAACAACAACATTGTCCACCGCGATATCAAACCGGAAAACTTGCTCTTCAAGAAAATCCCCTTTGTCCCGAACCCCGCCCCGCCTCTTCGCAAATCCGACGACGCCTCGAAACGCGACGAGGGCATCTTTGTTCCCGGCACCGGCTCCGGCGAGGTCGGCCAGATCTTGTTGGCCGACTTTGGCTTGGCGAAAAAGTTTGGGCCCGCCGCCAGCAACATCCACCCTTTAAAGACCCCCTGCGGCACCGCCGGCTACACCGCCCCCGAGGTCATCGCCGTCAACGGCACCGCGAAACCCCTCTTGCCCAAGTCCTTCTACTCAAAGGCCGTCGACATTTGGCTGCTCGGCTGCTTCCTCTACACCATCCTCTGCGGCTTCCCCCCCTTCTACGACGAGAACCCCGACGTGGTCGCCCAGAAAATTATCGACTGCGACTACCACTTTTTGGCCCCCTGGTGGGACGAAATCAGCGCCGACGCCCAGGACTTGGTCGCCCGCATGTTGGTCACCGACCCGGGCGCCCGCATCACCCTCGACGACATCTGGCACCACCCTTGGGTCTTGGCGAACCGCGCCACCAACGACGCCGCCTACTTTGACCTGCTCGCCCTGCCCGTCAACCACGCTCACGCCCAGGGCCACCTTGCCGTGCCCCTGCCCGCCAGCGCCCTGCCCTCTCCCTCCGCGCCCAGCAGCAGCGACTCCTCCTCCTTCCTCGCGCCCCCCTTGGCCACCCCGTGGCACCCCCTGTCCCAGATCAGGTTCCAGCCCGCCCTCATGTCCCCGCGCGCCGACGCCATCCGCCGCGTCTTTGACACAATGTCCGACCCGCGCTCCGGCGAACAGTTTATCGAGAACATTGACGAGTACTACCAGCTGCCCCGCAAGCGCCACGACCAGCCCCTGCGCCTCCCCAAGACCCCGGACCCCCTGCGCGTGCTCCGCAACATGCTCAACCACAGCAACTTGCACACCCAGACCGTGGTCGAACACGACCTGTGGGACGAGGACGACTCGCATTCGCGCGTGACCCAGGATTCGAGCGACGACGACGACGATGCAGGCGCAAACGCGGAGCGCGTCGATACCATCACCAACTTGGTCTCGGACATGCTGCGCAAGTTGCTGATCAAGCACCTGGCCCCGGACGACGAGGCGTCGCTGCGCTCGCTGAGCAACGACTCGGAGGACGGCGACGACTACCGCACCCGCTCGCTGCTGGTCATCTCGGGCGTCAATGGCGACTACAAGTTCACCCTCAACCTTGGCGAGCTGAACCTCTTGTCGCGCCGCCGGCTGTCGAAATCCGCCCCTGCCCTGAACCCGGCCCCAGCCGCCATCGTTTCTCCGTCTCAGAGTGCTACGAGCTGATGGACAGGTCGCTAGGCAAGATGCGCTGCGTAAATCTCGCGCCCCGTCCTTGCGACGACAAACTTCAATTGTACTATATGTCTGGAACGCGTATTCACTTGATTCCCAGACGCCGAATCATGTCCGCCGAGTGAGTGATTTCATTTGAGGTTATTCCCTGAAACAACAAACTGCTCACAATCTGAAAGGTACGCTCATTCAGTCAGGCTAGCGCTTGTTGAGTGTGTGGCTACTCTGTGAAGATTGAATCATTCTCTGACAAACAATTTGCGGTCATTGGACGAGCCTCACTGCGTACTTTTCACAATGTGATAATGGTTGGATCATTCCGATACAAGCAAGTTGCCACTGTAAAGTGGAATTGTAACGATGCGAACAAGTTATCCCTGTTTGATAAAGGGATGTTCACTCGTGAAGAATAAGCTCCGAGTTACGGCTCTTTGTTCGTGGGATGATTGATCCTGCGAGTATATTTCGACTGTATGATGAAAAGGTGACGACTGTACGATGAAGAAGGTGACGACTGTATGATGAAGAAGGTGACGATGATGATGATGATTATGATGAATGTTACGAATTTATGATTAACGAATGATACACTTTCGAAAAGAGGTTTGTGCATTGTATAGATTGAATCAATAAAGGTTTTCATGTATGACAAGTGGTCCCGGCAGGTATGTATCCCGAATAATGCCAAAGAAGAGGGCGTTGGAAGCCTGCTTTATTCATTACGCTCGACTGAGCCTTCCACGAGGGCCCTCTTAGCCTATCACAAAGACCATCTCAGCTCACCACGATGGTCATATTAGCCTGGCTTACTACAGAAAAGATTAAAACTTGACCTGCTACGATGGACTGGGCAATTCAAGCGGCCGACTTGGCTTACAACTCATCGTACGAAAAATGGCATTTTCGCATTATTGAAAGCTCGACTTTGCTTGATGGAGAGCTTGATAGACAGCTCGACTTTTGTCAAGAGCTTGCTTCAGGTTGAAACTCGCTACTCATAAATAAAGCCAACGTAGCATACCGATTCAATCAAGCTTATCATATGGGTTAGCTTGGCCAGTGGTATGACATGTACGTTTCCACAGATTATAACACATGCCACCTAGTCGCGAGAGCCGGGCTTAATTTCTAACGGGGGCAAGTCACTGCCTTCTGCCAGGTCCTCGGCAAGTGGAATCAAGGCATCTTTCGACTCTAGCAATTCCAGCAATTCTCCCAGCTTGGCCATGCTCATAACAATGTCACAGCCGCCCACAAACTCGCCCGCCACGTACAATTGCGGGATTGTGGGCCACTCACTATACTCCTTTATTCCCTGGCGCAACTCCTCGTCTTCCAACACATTATATGCAGAGAACTTGGCGGGATCGACGCCCTGCTGGCCCAACATTTGGATTGTCGCACGGGAAAAGCCGCACTGCGGCGCTTCGGGCGTGCCCTTCATAAATAGAACGACATTGGATGAGTTCACCGCCTTATCGATCGCAGACCTGATCTCAGTCGAGATGCACCGGATGTAGCTACGGGGAATGGGACGTGCCGCCTTTCCATTGTTAGTAACGAAGACACACTGGCACCAATTGTTTGCTCGACACGTACGAGTCTCGCGGCTGCAAATTTGAACATTAACGTCTCGATGATATGCTTACTTTCAAGATCGGCTCTATAGGCTATACCAATGTGCAGGTTGAGGCAAGGATCTTTGGGTCCGCAAAATCTGTATTGCGTCATGGATCTTTATGCCACTTCCCCTGCATACCTTGTATACTCGGACAGTGCTGAAGTAGGGTGAGTGGATACAGGTCACGTACTGGCAAATGATCGGCGACATACAACTTTGATATTCGTCGGTGTTTTGAATCGAAATCTGGTGTATCTGATGTTGGGAAATCGTGGTCTGCGGCATCAAAGCAGAGAATTCTTTTGTAATTTGCAGCCATTTAAAAGGACGGGCAGTCTCTTCCCAGCTCCTTTTCTGCTTCATAACTTTTCCTCCTAAAACAATGTTGCCTGCCTTATCATTGACTTTGGTACTCCCCTTTGCTTTAGCATACTGGATTCCCGCGTCCGGCGAGGACTGGTCATTATTGAGACCCGAATCTGGCCCACCTCACGGCGCATTTTCCACTTTGCCCTACGACTTTGGCATCGTTGTCAAGAGTTTTGACGTTTCTGCCGACTATGTGAAGCGCAACTTGGTACACTCTAATCAGCACCTCGACGTGAGCCAGGAGGAGGGCGGCCAGGTGCGGCAATCCGCGCCTCAGGACCTGCAACAGGCTTCTGGAGCGGCCATTGACGACAACATCTCTGCACGGCGTTTCAGTCGCCGTAGCGACGAAATCGAGACGCATGCGTCCAACTATGCGGCGTGTGCTCAGGATACGACCTTGTCAGTTACGCTCGAGGAGGGGGTTTTACACGATGTTCAAGGCCGTGTAGGACTGATTGTGGCGAGCAACCAGTTTCAATTTGATGGCCCACCACCGCAGCACGGTGCGATATTCTGTGCGGGCTGGCTGGTGACCGGCGCCGGATACCTTGCCCTTGGAAACTCTACTACGTTCTACCAGTGTCGTCTGGGCGAGCACTTTAATTTGTACGACGAGCCCGTTGCATCGCAGTGCGAGCCCGTAGTGTTGGAGATTGTCGAGTTGACCACTTGTTGAGCACAGCTTTGTGCTATTTGATATTTTTGTACCGTCTAATTTTAATATGCCTAAAGATTTTGGTAGCCGGTGGCTGCAAAAGTGGCTGCAAAAAGTGCGGTGGAGCAGAGTGTTATCAAGTAATAAAATTACAATGTCGTGTTGATAAGAAATAATATCGTGAACGTCAAGAAATAATATCGCAATTGATGACATTCATAATTCGATCTTCTTTTCGAACGACAGTGGATTCTATTTGATCACTCTTCTGATGCGAATATTCGTATTGCCAAGCACTTGATGAAACTGATAAATCTCTTGGATGCTTTCGAGTTTCATAGCCAGCGGGTGGTATTGAAAACAAGTCTGAATGTCGATATCCACTTGATGGGCGAAACGTGCCTAATTATCGCACGCGCTAAAGCCGATATACAGCTCTTGTTTCAGAATATCGACTCGCATGAGACTGTGCTCTTACTGTGTCTCGCCGGAGCGCCGCATTCTGTTGATCGCTTTGTGAACCAAATCATGATAGAGTCATGGGGCCATTTATTCGGCCAGTTGAAGCAATTGTTAGACGGCCGCTTATTCGAGACGCAAGTAATGAGCACCCTCGTGGTCGACATGATATCCTCTTTCTTCTGGGAAGCCGAGGCAATATCGCCGCACAATTATATGGAGGCGGGGCTCGATAAGTTTCTCCCGCGGCCACGGATCTATGCGGAACTTTGTACATTGTTGGGCAGGATACGGGATGCATACAAGTGCAACATCATTGTCACATCTTTCGATTCCCAATTCGAGAGGGGGTACAATTCAACGTATGGGCGCACTGATCGTAGCTCAATTGACGCCTTTCTGCTTCTCCCAGTGCAATTCATAATGAGTTACGAGAAGATCATACATTTGGATGGCGGCAGATTGGGGAATTTCGACAAGCAGCAGGGCAAAATGATTTACCAGTGAGATTTTGTGAGTTTTTTGGAATTCATCCTCCCAAAAGACGTTCACTAAAAGCTCGATGAGAATGTTGACGGCACTTGCTGAAATGAATATTCCATGCGACCAGATAATGTGTATGCCGGGCTCTTCTCGAGTGCTTCCGACGCCCAAACAGATGTGAGACTAGACTGAAGAATGCGAAAAAAGGTCGCGAGAAACCATCGAGAAGGAAGGACAAATCTGGTGTATTTGAAAAAGAAGGCGACTCCATGCCTTGCCAATAAGGAAACTTGGCGGTGGATCTTTCTTCAAATTTGGCCATTCGAGCAGATCGGAACGTTCGGTCAGAAAGAAGGAAAAGAGCTGGATCATGGAAAGTGTCACAATGAACTTACTAAAAGCATGTATTCATGGGTGAAATGGATCCACTCAAAAAGAAGAAAGTTGCGAACCGGTAAACCGTTGGAGAGCAATAAAGATTACCAGATCATTGAAGAACAGAGGGGAGCAAGATCAAGCAATCCCCCTGAATTCGCCAAGAAAACAGATTTACACCTCGGACACAAAAGATGGTGACGTCGAGTTGTTGTGTGAGATATTAAAGACAAAAAGTGAAAGAATCGATTATCGGCACATGAAGTCCACCGTTCAAGTCTCACAGACGAGGGCTAGACGCAAAGTAAGATTACGGCACTCAGAAAAGGGATGACAGATAGTATTCTTTGAGGACGGTTTACCGTACTCTGCATCTAGAAGAGAAGAAATCTACTGTTGAAGAACATGAGGATCTCAGTCGAGAAGTTGCTACAAGTAGAATCTTTGGAGGAAAACAGTTCTGCTGATATGAGAAGAGGAAGCGACAGAAAACATTTTAAAGTTTACAGCATGATGTATATGGTAAAAGGATGTGGATGTTGGCGACAGGCGTGTGACGAATACTGGACTCATGAAGACTGGCATGAAGAGGCCGACATATGGGAGAGGAGAAATCGACTGATGCTTACTCCTGCTACGAAGGAGTCGCACGACATCTTTGCGCATAACGAAAATGTACACGTCCTAAAGAAGCGATAAGAATATGCAAGACTTACCTTTGCAAAATGCAACGCGGAATCTAAAAAAGGGGAGCCCTTGAGGGAAGGAAGACATCGAAAGATCAAATTAGCGGGATAGAATCATCGTTAAGGGACCGCGAGGCAGCAAACTGAACGACGAAAAGCTATTCATCCAGTATTATCGTCTCGTTTAATGACGCGGACCTTCAAAAGAAGTCTCCACATAATCACCGTGAAGGTATAGTTTAATGCGGAAACTATGTTCTACCTACTTTGCTCGGGCCACATACTTTCAACACGGTCACAAAACTCGTCACCATATTTGAGTGCATACACACAAGATACTTTGATGCATACACACAAGATACTTTGATGCATACACACAAGATACTTTGATGCATACACACAAGATACTTTGATGCATACACACAAGATACTTTGATGCATACACACAAGATACTTTGATGCATACACACAAGATACTTTGATGCATACATGCGACACCTCTACATAACTGTCAAATCCCCAAACTTTTCCTTGTAGCCCGGAACTCCCCATTTACCGTTTTGTATCATATACTTGACCTTTTCATCCAAGTCAGGACGAGCCTTGGCCACATCGTCGGCAGTCAACTCATCGAAAGGCCTTGCGTTCTCAATGTCTTTCAAGGTGTCCTTGAGCTGGGCAATTTCCTTTGCGATGGCGGACTCGGTAGCCTTTGCGTTCTCCACGGCCTTGGCCTCGAACACGTCGATATTGTTCAACGTCTTTGAGACGTCATACGAGACAGGCTTGAAGCGCGAAACAGTAGATTGGATCTGGTCGACGACCTTGGTATTCTTCAAGACGGAACGATAGTGGTCAAAGTCAATGGAAATGGCCTGGTCCTTGAGAGCAAGGTTTTCTTTGGCCGCGTCATCGTGTCTCTTTTTGAACGCCGATAAAGAAGAGGCAGTCGTGCCAGTCAAGCCTAGGGAAGAAATGACTCTGGCCCAGTCCAACTTTGTTGCGGAAACAGCCTTGGCAACAGACGACATTTTCGTGTATGCTAGACCTGACTATATGGTGTTCCATCCAATCACAGTACCAAATATCATGGTTTGGTAAAGGCACGACATCAGAGACGGGTCATGTGACACGCAATGTGCAGGTACTTTACAGACGCCAGTGCTCGGATGCTATAGCCCCCAGCCCCAGTGATGATCACAAGTAAGGGTCTAAGCCTGTTTATCGAGGACATACGAAGCTGCAAAGACTCCGAGGAAGAGAATAAGCGGGTGAATGCAGAGATCGCCCAGATCAGAGCGCGAATCTTGGATGGTCAGGCTCTGAAAAAGCACTTGCTCAGATTGGTTTACATCTACTTGCTAGGTTTCCCGGAAGCCGCTGTGATAGGCGTGAAACCGGCTCTAGAACTTGCTGAATCGAATGTTTTCGATACCAAATGCTCGGCATATTTCGCTCTCTCCCACTTTTTGGTGTACGACCTGATGGTCTTTGCATCCTGGGAACTCTATTTCGCTTCCACGGTTAACAAAACCATTCATTTCATACTAGCGGACCTTAGCTCAAACGACGATTCTGTGAACCGGCTTGCACTACAATTGATAACCTCCAAGTTCGCCATCAACAACGAAGCAGGTGGCGCCGATGACAGAGCCCGCGGCGCGAAGGCTATGCTTGATAACCCACTGGACTGGCAGGAAATGGTCGACATCGTATACTCTTTCTGCGTGTCCCCGCTTAAATCCGAGTCCATAAAGGCCAAGGCTTGTGCCTCTCTTTTGGCCTTGTTCAGGATTGATCCGTCCTGTATCATCGTCAAGGGCAACTGGATTCCGCGTTTGCTTCAGCTCATGGACTCACCAGACTTGGGGCTCGTGGTCGCATTCTTGCCGCTTGTCAACGTGCTCGTGGCAAGGGCGCCGCTGTACGCCCCATCAATAGTACCCCGCGCGGCAAACCTTCTTTGTCAGTTAGTTCTTGATCGCAAGTGTCCCGCTGACTATGTGTACCACGATAATCCGGCGCCGTGGCTTGTCGTACAGCTCTTTAGGCTTGTGGAGTCGCTCTTGTCTGCACCTGACGCAGGTATAAACGTCGCTAGCTTAGATAAGAGTACCGTGCTGCGCTTGAGACAAACAGTGGCCCGCCTGATAAAAACATCGATGCTGCTGCAAGCGACAATTCAGGACCAGAATGCTCGGTACTCCATCTTGTTTCTGGCAGTGAGCCTCGCCGTGTTCTTGGACGCCTCCCCTGATGCTATTTCCGGCGCTATCGACGCCCTCCTTGGTCTCCTCAACCTGTCAAGCACAAACTTGCGATACTTGTCTCTCGACGCAGCTGCAAAATTGTGTGCACATCGCGGCCGGCAGGACTCGTCGCGCTGTTACGGTAACGAATTCGTCCAACATTTGCCGCTGATATACGGCCTTCTACACGATAAGGACATTTCTGTCCGCCGCAAGGCGTTGGACTTGTTGTACATCAATTGCGACCTGCACAACTATCACCAGATCATTCAGGAATTGCTCAACTTTTATCCTGCAGCAGAGCTGCAGCTAAAGGCCGATTTGGCCGTCAAGGTCGCCGTCTTGGCTGAAAAGTTTGCGACCGACTCTACCTGGTACGTGTCGACCATGCTAAAGTTATTGCTGATGGGTGGTGGGTACAACGGTAACACGCATCGTTCATTGGGGCAGGAGGTATGGGAACGTATCGTGCAGATCGTGGTCAATAACCCCGACTTGCAGCCCAAGACGTGTAAAGTCATCATCAACTTTTTGAAGCCTGCCCCCACAGGTCCAGCCAACACTCCCAACGGTGCCCCAGAAGACTTGGTGAAAGTGGCGGCTTGCATTTTGGGGGAGTTTGGGGCTCTAGTACAGACCGATGCTGACAGCAGTATAAATGCACAGTTTGATCTCATGTATGAGCGATACTTTCAGGCAACCCTCGCGACCCGAGCCATGATCTTGTCTTGCCTCTTGAAGTTCAGCATCAACGCTCCCGAAGCAGAGTTTGTGCCCGATATACTCGATCTTTTAGAGGCAGAGTCAGCGTCGCTAGATTTGGAGATCCAAACGCGCGCCCACGAGTACTTGAAACTTCTCACCCACGATCAGAGTTTTGCCCTCGCCAAGAAGGTAGTGAGAGCTCAGCCCGCATATACTCAGCAGAAGAACTTGTTGCTTGACCGGCTCGGAAGTGTGGGCCGCCTCACCAACTTGAATCGGTCTCAGACCCTGGTGGCCCACCAACACATTAGCAGGGCACTCAAACCCCAGTCGTCGAGTAATAGCGGGTCTAGCGACCACAGCAAAAGGCAAGTATCCTCTCTGTCATTTCTTACGCTGAATTGGTATACGGGATACCATCGCATGTTACAATATGATGCCGGAATATTCTTTGACAATGTTCTCGTCAAGATCACTTATCGCATTTCCAGCGAAAAGAATGTCATAAAGTATCAGTTTGTTATTATAAACAATACCTTAAAAACCACTGGCACTCTGATATCCGGCTTGAAAGTGTTGGAGCTTTTGAACAATGCTCAAAACCCTAGCGTGCCATCATACACAGCCGCCTTGTCCCAGGTGCCGGAAGCATCGTTCAGCGAAAAGACCACGTTAGAGGTCTCCGCCAAAATCCACTCGGTGGTTGAGAACGATGAGTGTCCGACACTATCGATAGCCTTCAACTGTGGAGGGTCGTTTTCGCGGTTGAACTTGAAGTTCCCGGTGCGACTACTTCGCACCCTACAGGGCACCGGATTGCCCAGTGTGCACGAGTTCGAGGCGAGGTGGAACCAGATTGAACTGCTGCTTGGAGATGCGGGCTCGTATCTGGTGCAGGTAACCGCACCACCACGCTTCTCCCATGAGAATTTTACTCGCCTCTATACCCGTCTTCGCTTCGCGATTGTGGATGCAACGGACAATAAGCCGAACCAAATCACAAAATTGCTGGCGGCAGGGATAATCTATACCCAAGCCGCCAACTATGGAGTGTTGACAACGCTAACGCGAGAAGACCACACTAGCCAGGGGTTCGTGATACAAGTCCGTTGCACGGGTGGCGGAGTGGCTCAATTGATTGCGATGACGCTTAAGGAGATCTTTGAAATGAAGAGTAGTTGAAGAACCGTGGAAAGTCTAGTATTTGTTCGAGTGAGCCACGGCGTACGGGTAACATTAAATGTGAAGATTGTTTAAGATTTTTACGATTAGGTGTATAGGAAGATAGCGGTCGCATCAGTGGAATAAGAGTGCGAAATACGGTCAGGTTGTAACTCGACTGCAGCTCAGAGCTCCACAAACGGCGCAAACAAAAAGTAATGGACGAGTCAGGATTCGAACCCGAGACCTTATGCATGCTAAGCATACGCGCTACCAACTGCGCCACACGCCCGAGTATTCTTGGTGGTCCCTAGCGGGATCGAACCGCTGATCTTGGCGTTATTAGCACCACGCCTTAACCAACTGGGCCAAGGGACCGATTTTTTTCGCCGAAAATTCGTGGTTTATATTGAGAGCTAAACGTATAAGTGGTCATGACGTGACATGGAGAATGAGCTTCAAGTAAATCATTCTTCCAATCCTCGTGCACGGTGTTCTCGTCCAGCGTGGTCCAAAACGCTAATCAACTTGATCGATTGCCTCATGCGTGTGCGGATGATCGGTGCGATGAGCTGGTGGTGCACGTGCATTGTTCAAATTCGCGATTGCCGGAGATGCGTATCCGCGCGATGACGTCAATCAGGCAACTGAACATTAGCACTTTCGACAAATAACCTAGTGTCACCTAGTGATGGCCGCGCCAGGCGAGATACTCAACTTGATTCGCGCAGTGGATTCGTTTGACGAAGCTAGGCGATGCGACTACTACACACTTATTGCGCACGATGGGAGTACCGAGCTTGGATTAATGATCAAGCTGATAGCTCTACTTTTTCACGAGCAAACTGAGGTGATGGTTGATTTGGAAAGGAAGACCGTCACTATTCCTTCGCAGTGGGACTCGATCGAGAAACGCAGCCACGAATTCGAGGTGATCGCTTTACGGTGGAGAAACATGGATCGGTTCAAAGAGTCGCTATCGCATGGATGGAGGAACGAGCTATATGTGGTGTACTGTCCGTCACGGACCCCGTATATGCTTATAGAGCGTGCATTTTCGGTGTTGATTGGGGTAGTTACCTATGGGATCCATGTTAACGGATACGTGCCCGCATCAAGGACCACAGACGGGCAGTTGAAAATGTGGGTACCGACGCGAGCCATGACGAAACCCACTTTCCCCGGGAAACTAGACAATACGGTTGCTGGGGGGCTAGGGCACCCGCACGGCGTTTTCGATACCGTCATCAAGGAGTGCTGGGAGGAAGCCGGACTTGAAGGTGACTTTGTGGTGCACAATGTAAAGGCAGTCGGTCAGTGCCTGTACAACTATGTGGCAGAGGAGGGACACGTACAGCCGGAGGTACAGTATGTGTTCGATTTGGAGTTTCCGAACGAGAGTGACATTGTACCGAAGCCTATGGACGGAGAAGCGGAGAACTTTAGGTTAATGACAGTGCCGGAGATTATGCGCAGATTACTTGGCGGAGAATTCAAGCCAAATTGCGGGTTGATTGTGATAGACTTTATGATACGGCATGGCTTCATTCTGAGGACGAGCGAGCAGGACTTTGATGAGATCTGTGCGAGGTCGCATCGGGTATTCAGGTACCCTGTACGTGTTGATTAGATAGGCACTTAACGGATATGGACATGTGCGGGGTCACATGGGTCAGTCCAGTATCCCATCAGACATCCCATTTTCCCAACCGCATGGTAGGCTTAAATGGTATTCGTAAGCCAGAACCTAGATCAGGGACGGGAAACGCAAATTGGCAGTTTGAACGGCACGGCTGAAGTCCGGTGAACGGCATTTAGGGGGCGCGCTGGCGGCAAAGGCCACATGCAGAAAGTAAAATTAGTTGTGTTTACAATTAAGTCCGTGTCGGATGAGGGATTAAAATTAGCCGGTCAAGAGCCAAACGGGAGGTGTGGTGGGCAAATAGAAACCAAAAGAGAAGGGAAATACGCCAGGGTGCACTGCCCGCGATGGCGTGTATACGCGCAGCGGAGACGCGTGGTACTTGGTCTCGTATTCTGCTCGTAATGCGCTGATTCTGGGAGGGCGGAGGCAGGGGTCTAGCCCTCTGGTCCTGCTTTTCCGCCGGGCAAACCTGCCGCGGCTATATGGCCGCACAAAGAAAAAAGATATTTTTGGAAATATCCTGGCGGTATTTTTAGGAGTAACCAGGCCGAAAAAGTATTTTTTTGTGGGAAAATAATTCCAACGGTGCATATGCGAGCAGATATTTTTATTCAGCAGGTGGCGGGGATAAGCAGTAAGCCCGATCGGGCAAATTACACGGGAAAGTGTCTTATCGTCGGCTACAACTATCCTGGAACAAGTGGGCATTCTTGAGCCAGCATTGGGAGTGCTGTTGTGCTGGCTAGATTAGGACACGTCAATTGATTCCGGCGTTAGCCGAAGTATGCTTCAATAGGCAAGAGTGCCGAATTGATGAGTAGGCAAAAAGAGCACATCCGGATGGTGTGGCTGGGAGAAAGGAGGGAGGCTAGATTTGGAAGACGATTGTTGCGGTTTTTGCAGGATGCGGACGCAGATATGCGGATCTGGAATATGCAAGTGTAATTTACAACTTTACATTCGATTGACGATGGTTCCCGCCACGAAAATACATCAGCGGAGATCCAGCGTCGATGGCCCTTGCTGAATTGTTCATATGACTGGATAGGGAATTACTGTGCTGGTTCGAAGAACCCGCCGCCTCGTAGATACTCGTGGACGTGGGCGATGATCCGACACAAGGCGTTTGAAATTGGTTACAAATGATCCAGCAGATCGCTAAGCGAAAATAAGCCACGGTATACTCTAGCGCCTTTTGTGTCAACACCCCTTTTCTAGTGAATAAATCTGCAACAGTTCAACGCACGTGACTGTGATATTATTTACCCGTGGGTCAGGGGCGGATGTGGCGAAGGCCAGGCGGGTAGCGGGTAGACTCGAGGTGCGAGCGGGTTCCAGTTATGGGCCGGGTGGGGTGCAGCACACGAGACACTCGCAGAGTAATCTAGCCCATCTCAAAGCCGTTTGGAAAGTGCGATGCATTAGTCAGAGACCGGCCGCGGCGAGTGACATCAGCGCCAAATCCAGAAAAATTACGAGCGATTCTAGACTTTGCGGCCAAGCGCGCGAAAAGGAAAGCTAGGGCGCCCGACGCTGATTGGCCAATCGACGTCCCGTTTGGTTTTGTGGTAAACGCGCCCTTATTTACAAAAGAAATCCCGAATATTATTTAATCTTGTTCCCCATTAGGAAAAAAAAGTTGGTTGCGAATTTGGCAGCCGGGCTACGTGTAATCGTAAACGTCGAGTTCCGTTTGTTATAAAATTGGGACAAGATCCGCCATGGTACTCTACCCTTTTTCTTCAGGCCTTTACACTCCTTTATAACCAAGCCTCCACGTTCCTTACTTAAAAAATGAAGTTCTCATCTGTCATCGTTCCCGCCGTTGCTTTCGGTGCTTCGGCCTTAGCCGCGGCCGTCCCGCAGTACGTCTACGTTACCCAGGAGGTGACCGTGACCGCAGACCCCGACGCCCCCAAGCAGCTGCCCCCGGCTCCTTCCCCCGGCCCCGATCCCGCGGCCGACAACAAGGTCCAGAAGCAGGCCGACCCGGCCCCGGCTCCTGCACCCACCACCTCATCCACCCCCGCGGCTGCCCCTGCGCCCGCCCCGTCGCCTGCCCCGAGCAACAACAAGCAGGGCGGCCTCAGTTCCTTCGCTCTGGAGATCGTGGACGCCCACAACCAGTACAGACGCCAGCACCACGTCGGCGACTTGTCCTGGGACGACACCCTCGCCCTGTACGCGCAGAACAACGCCAACGGCTACTCCTGCTCCGGCAACTTGCAGCACACTGGTGGCCAGTACGGTGAGAACCTCGCTGTCGGCTTCCAGGGCGGTGCTGACTCTGTCAAGGCATGGTACGACGAGATCTCCACCTACAACTGGGGCGCTCACAACGAGCTCAACCACTTCACCCAGGTTGTGTGGAAGGGATCCAGCAAGGTCGGATGCGCCATCAAGGACTGCACCGCCCAGAACTGGGGTCACTACATCATCTGCGAGTACGACCCTGCTGGCAACTACATTGGTCAGAACGCGGACAATGTTCTTCCAAAGTAAAGCGATCGGGATCGGACTGACTATAAATATTTTTTTGCTGACACTAGATGACGAGGGTTTGGTTCTTGATTTAGTTCAAGGGCCTTTATCTGCCGTGTACTTTTTTTTCTCACTATATACGAGTAGCACCAACTTTGCATTACTACAGTGTTTGTATTCATGATATCTTGTAACATAATGAACCTGTGGTGTTCGATTGAGCTTTCTACGCTCTAGCAGCGTCCGTTCCTCCACTCTTTCACTTTCGTGTCTTGCATACAAAGTTTTCATACTCATCACTCCTCACATTTGGCCAAATCGAGAGTCTCACACATTTTTTTGTAAACATTTGAGCAAAAAGGTATGCTTCTTTATGTATAAAAGCGGGTGACCTGAATTTCAAATTTGGTGACTAATTGGGAGTGCAGACCCACCAGTGAGCAAATACAGATTCTTGAGTTAGGACATCTTGAGTCAGGACATCTTGAGTCAGGACATCTGAGTCAGGATATCTTGGGTCAGTAACAACTTGAGTCACAGACAACCTGAGATCAAACCTTTGAATCGCTTCTTCTCAAGTTCGCAGACAACGTTTAAACTCGAGACTCAGACGTCTTGGACGACAATGTCGCGCCGCTACATCATTGAAAACAATCTACGCCACGTTCCCCCCTATTATCACGAATTTACTGTCCGCGCGAAACGCAGATGGCTAGGCAAGACCATCGTTCAGGTTTTCCAAACCGACTTTGGCGACGACGAGCATGCCATTGTGCGTGACATCACAAACAACAATATCCACGTCATTTCCAATTGCGGCCGCAAGGACCGATTGGAGATCGTTTCCGGGTGGGACTCCTTGAAGGACCACCATATTGTCGATTCTGATGCGATATACCGACGGAAGCACGTCCACGAACTTCCGGTGCCGTCTGCTTGCATCGAAACCGTATACCAGTCACACGACTTGCTAGTGGTGAACAAACCGGCGGGGATCCCGACCCACCCTACCGGCGGGAAATACCACTACAACTGTGTCACGGAAATATTAAAGCATGAACACGGACTCGAGAATGTGTGGCCATGCCATCGCTTAGACAGGGCCACCTCCGGTATCCTCATTCTTGCTACAACCAAATCTGCAGCCTCAAACTTTTCTCAAATCTTGCAAAACTGTAGGAGACAAACCTGCAAAGAATACCTTGCTCGTGTTGTGGGGAAATTTCCCCATCAGAAACCAGTATTGGTAAACTGTCCTGTAATCAGTGTGAACGCTCGCGACGGGTACATTCCCGGGGGCAAGGCTATTCCGCATGATTCAGGGACCATCTTCAAAAGAGTGCACTACTGTCCGGTACGCCACGAGAGCATTGTTTCGTGCATCCCCATTACCGGCAGGTCACACCAAATTCGCATTCACCTTCGCAACTTGCAGTTCCCTATTGTTACAGACCCCATCTACCATCCCACCATTGATCAAAGCGCTATCCTAAAGTCTCAAATCGAGAAACACATTTACCAGCGGATATTTCACAAGTATCCACACTTTCAAAGGGCTACGCTGCTAGATGACGACCGCCTATCCGATTCTGAATGCATCGCAAAGTTAAAGACTGCTTGGTTTGAAACGATGGATTCGAAAAGCGTGATAAATGTGTATGATACCGTCGGTTGGCATGGTGATTTATACCTCAAAGAATCTATAGCGCAGTTATCGAGTCTTTGGGAGTCGGCTACGCCCAGGAGCGATGGCCGCCAATGCCTGGAATGTCAGTCAAGTGCGTACAATACAGAACGCGCCTTGAAACTGGCGGCAATGTATTTGCACGCACACAAGTTTCAGTACTTGGAGCACCTGTTCACAGCGCCCGCACCGGAATGGAGCCAATTCCTATAGTCGCAACAAAGATTAGCGGCCTTTGGCTTTTGAGGTTTGGAGAAATGGTAATTTCGGGGCTACGCCTGGGAATTGCGTGTTTCCCAAGTAGTTAGCACGGCGAACGGTGCGCCTAAGGAACGCACAGTCCGATGCGGTCTTTTCATTGATTAGCGGGACTAGGCTGTGCATTTTGCGCTGGAAGTCGCGCGACAACACCTGCGACACTGCGGCGTTCAAGTACTTTTCAATGGCTGCCGTATCGTGTGTATTTTGAGGAGCGCGAATCAACTGGAAAACGAAAATTCCCAGGACCATCTTGATGTGGTCGGGCGAGACAACGTTCTTTTGTAGGGAGGCCCACAACGATCTTTTCAACTGTTTGCGTAAGCGGGACCGGCCGCACGCAGTGTCGAACGGCGAAAGCTTTTTTTTGAAGAAATCATTGTCTCGGTGCTTGCCGCGGTAGTTGTTGATTGCCTGTTCCAAGTGCTTGTTGTTGAGCTTGAAGCCGCCGTGGTTGGTAAAGGTGTACGCCACGTTTGACTTGCGGAACGCCAAGAGGGCAAGACCAGGAGGCACAAAGCGAAGACTAAAAAAGGCATTCCGATGGAGGGAAGGCAAGTCTTTGCACAGCGCTCTACGGAGAACGGGGTGCACAGCCTCATCGACCCCCTTTATATCGGTAGGAACCTTGGGAAGAGTATTTTCCTGGGCATGGATAGGGACGAGGGGCGCATTCCTGAAGAACTCGAGAGCGTTTGCAAAGTTTGCCTGTAAACCTGACATATCGCTAGTGGGTAGTGGTGGACCCGATGTATGGGAAGGGGGTAGTGGTGGACCCGATGTATGAGAAGGGGGTAGTGGTGGACCCGATGTATGAGAAGGGGGTAGTGGTGGACCCGATGTATGAGAAGGGGCTAGTGGTGGACCCGATGTATGAGAAGGGGGTAGTGGTGGACCCGATGTATGAGAAGGGGCTAGTGGTGGACCCGATGTATGAGAAGGGGGTAGTGATGGACCTGATACATGGTTAGAAAGAAATGGACCTGATGTATAGGTAGAAAGTGAAGGACCTGATGTAGGAGAAGCGAGTGACGGATCTGATACATGGGCAGAAAGTGGTGAAATCGTCACATGAGGAGAAAGTGGTGATATCGTCACATGCGGAGAAAGCGATGGCGCGCAGCAAACGGGTTGGGCAGGGCAGTGATGACCACTAGCAGTAGAACGAGACAAGAAGCCGACGACGGAAGACGGGATCAAGTCACTGGTCGAGAACGCTTCCAGACGAGACAGAAGTGATCGTAGGAGAGACCTCATCAGCACCGATCCGAATGTTTACTTGCGGCGAAAAAATTTGAATTGTGGGGTGGGTCGGATTACATAATACACTTTTTACTTTTCCTGAGGCTGCCATAGCTGAACGGTGTTGTCAGCTGTAGCGAGAACCAACACTTTTGGGTTGAAGAGGGCGATTTTCGGGATGCCGTGGGCTGCGGGGATCCGTGTTACCGGCAGCGTGCGAGGAGGATTGACCTTGTCTGTGACTTTGCGCGAAAGTCCGTCGCTACTTTTTATACCGGTGAGGTCAAAGATGCAGATTTCGCCCTCCGGAGACCCTGCCACCACGTACTTGCCGCACGGCGAGAAGGTGCACGGTCCTGTTGACGGATACTTTGACGTCATCCAGTTCCCCGAGCACGCTCCCAGGCCCGTCTCCGCCTTCATTTGTAAAACGGTCAAGAGCTTCCCCAGGAACGCGTCCAAGAGGTAGTGTTCCGTCGAGTCTGTCGCTACGAGAATGGTCTTGCCGTTATTGCTGAATTCGATTTTTAGCCAGGCTTGCGGCTCCATGACCGGGACTGAGACGGAGATGAAGGGACCCTTGTCGAAACTGGCTAAATCGTATAGGCGTAGCAGGCCTTCAGGCCCGCAAGAGTAGGACGCGATCGCGAACACCATGCCCTGGGGATCAAAGGCCACGAGCAGCGGCCGGGCGGTTTCGATGTTGCCCATGGGCGAGGCGCAGCTCAAGTCCCACAACTTGACCGAATGATCTAGACTGGAGCTCAAGAACGTGTTGGTGAGCGGATTGACTTCGATGCAGGTGACCTGGTCCTTGTGAGACTTGAAGTAGCGGATGTAGCGATTATCGCTGAGGGATAGGTTACGGATAGCGTTTTCGACCAGCTTATCTTCGCCGGGAGTCAGGGCGTACAAGCAATTGAGGCCGCTGTGGGTGAACCTCGCTAGATGCGCGCCATACTTTTGCAGCTGGATGTCCTTGTAGTGCTGGCCGCGATGGATGTCGTAGAGCTGGATCGACTTGTCGACACCGGCGGAGATGAGGTACTGGCCGGAGTCGTCAAAGTCTAGAGAGGTGATTGACGCTAGTTTGTGGTAGTTGAACCGCTTGGACTCTGCGAGAAGCGATAGGCTCTCGCTGTTGACGTGCACGGTGCTCGAAGACGGCTTGTGTGACATTGGCTGTGAATAGTGTGTGGGTAGGGAAATATCGGTACTGCACACAGCGTACTAATCTCGATAATATCCAATACTGCATATAAGATACACACTTTTCAAAATAAAACAAAACGTGACCAAACTTATCTGCCCGCAAGCGAAGCTGCGCCTACTGGAAGTATAGAAGTACCAACCCCGTGCACCACATGCTGACCGCCACACCCGAACCCCCATTCGACGTCCGTTCTCTTTTCGAGTACAAGTCCGACCACGACGACGACTTGTCGTTTCCGGCGAACGCCACTATATCCGTCGTGGCAATCGAAGACCATGAGTGGTTCCTGGGCTCTCTCAACGGCAAATCCGGCTTGTTCCCGCGCAACTTTGTAGAGATTATAGCTCCTAGCGTGCCATCGCGCCCAAAACCGCACGCACAGTCGGCTGCTAGTCCTGAACCCGCAGTTGGCTCTTCTCACATTGTTTCAGCTCCGGAGCCCTCTTCTCAAGAGCCCCTCACATCCGATGAAAACCCTTCTCACAAGACTGTCACATCCGATGAGAACCCTTCTCACAAGACTGTCACATCCGATGAAAGCCCTTCTCACAAGACTGTCACTTCCAATGAAATCCCTTCTCAGAAGACTGTCACATCCGACAGTAAACCTCCTTCTCAGACGACTGTCACATCCGATGGAAACCCTTCTCACAAGACTGTCACATCCAATGAAAACCCTTCTCACAAGACTGTCACTTCCAATGAAAACCCTTCTCAGAAGACTGTCACATCCGACAGTAAACCTCCTTCTCAGACGACTGTCACATCCAATGAAACCCCTCCTCACAAATCCGTCACATCAAATGAACCCTCGTCTTCAACCAAAGAACACTCATCACACATCGCCGCACCCGAAACTCGGAACATAGGCGTTTTCCCCGGCCAAAAAATTAAGGATCCATACACTATCAAGAAACAATTCGTGGGAGCAAAGTCCTCCTACGTCCCTAAAATCACCCCGCGTGACACCCTGAATCTCGTGTCACAGCCTCACGCTATACGCACAGACCATGAGCCGGACGTCAAGAACGCAGACCTGCCGCCACCGGAAGATCAACCGAAACTCAGTTTGAAGGAGAGAATCGCTCTCTTGCAGAAAACGCAGCAGGAAGAACAAGAACGGGAAGCTGCTGCTCTAGCAAAGCAACAGGAACGCGAGGCAGCGGCCTCTGCACAGCGACAAGAGCGCAAGAAGAAATCACTCGACGAACACAAGAATTCGTTGGATGGTGACGCTGTGCATGTTTCAGAGACTGATACCAGTGCGGAGAATTTGGAGAATGATGTGGCTGCGCCCTCTCATGAACCCGCCACAGACTCGAACGATGACGCACTAGAAAATGAACATGAAACCGACCCTGATGTTACCAGGAGCAATCCTGACGTGGAAGACGAGGATATCAAGAGACAACGACTTGTAGAACGAATGGCCAAGATATCGGGGGGAAGGAATATGTTTGGCATGATGGGAATGCCCACGCCGTTTGGTGCTCCGCCTCCTCTGGATTCGACGCGTAAGCTGTCAACAGGAGCTAGCAAACAAACTCCTGGCCACGATACAATAGCTTCAGAGACCGCGGCGCCTGATAAAGAAACTACCAGCAAGCAGACTGATGCACAAGATGGTATTACACGCGAACGCAGCGTCGAAGATGATGGAGAAGTAGAACCAGAATCGCACTCAGCACTGTCGCCAGACTCTGTTGCAGCACTGGCCCTGGCCCCTGAAAAGCGGTCTGCTCCAGCCACTTCAACATCTCCACCAGTAATTGCTCCAGCCACTTCAACATCTCCACCAGTAATTGCTCCAGTACCACCAACAGCCAGTGTACCGTCTCCACCACCTGCTGAAGCACCCAAAATTTCGTCAGTGGTTGCACCGGCAAACGCGCCTGCCTCTCTGCATGTGAGTGCGCCAGCACCCCCGCCAGCCGAAGCTTCTGCAGTTCCCTCCTCATCACCGATGCCCCCACCCGCCGAAACACCCTCAAACTCTCCCCCCTCCCTCCCACCGGTACTCCCACCAGCCCCAGCTCCAGTAGTCCCCTCCGCATCACTGGCGGCTCCTGCCTTACCCCCTCCGCCGATCCACCACGGGCCACACAGGTCATTGTCACAAAAGGAACATGCTCACAACACCACTTCTTCTCCAAGCGCCGCATACCTGCTGTTGCCCCGAGGCCCTCCGCCAGTGCCACAGGGCTTGCGTGCTCCCAGAATACCAGTGTCAGACGAGCTGCTGGGCGAAGCGGGCGATGCCACTTTGGGATACTCCATCGACTCGGAATCGCTTGCAATGTCCAGGGATCCTGCTCCATCACCATTAATATTGGACTCGACGGTGCCGACGCCCTTGTCAGCGTCTCCTGTTCGCGGCCCGGAACCGTCGGCCGGACCCCGCGCCATTCCGCCAATCCCCTCAGACTCTAGGCCGCACTTTCTCGAAGAGAGTACGCGCACCAACACCCGAGCGTCGCCCGTCAAGCCGCCGGTACCCCTGTTCCCTCCGCCGCCGCCCGTGCCGATGACAGCACCGCAGGTGAGCCCTCCGAAAATCCCGAGCGTCGGGCCGGACGCCTCCGACGATGACCTGGACAATGTGGAGATTGTTACGGTTCTTGACCGCGACGAAGTTGACGACCAGCCACGGACGAAAACACTGGCCCAGCAAAATGCGCCCATCGCGCGAGGAAAGACGATCGATTTTGCGCCTAACGCACCGCTGAATCCGCGAATCGACAATGCGCTGGCCAGAGCCAAGACGGAGTTGCCGCGCACATCGATGGACAGTCTGATGTCGCGAACAAAGTCGCTCAAGCGGCACATTTCCGCCGAGCCGACTTTTGCCGAAGCGGCGTTCCTTGCATTAGAACCTGAGCTCGAGCAGTTGCCGCTACAAGGCAAATGGTGGCTCGAGGGCAAGTTGCCCCTGATGCTCGCGCTGCGCCGTGACTTGAGGTTCGAAGTCGCCAGTCACGTCGTTTCCAAGCGCGGGAACCGCAGCATCACCCACCGCGACTACTACATTCTCTTCCAGGACTATACCCAGTTGATCATTGAGCTTGTGCACGACACGCAGGACCCCGAGTCTAGCGTGCAGATAATCGATTGCTATCCCAAGCCTGCACCCACCGCAAGCAAGCCGCAATTGATCGAGTACCATCGGCAGTTCGGACCGGCAGTGGCGTCAAAAGCCACCAGCCTTGTGGGCGGGAAAGTCTCTGACGGAGTCGTAAAGAACGCGCTCCAAGTCCTTGCGCCCAACCTGTATTTAAAGCCCATTGGAGCAGCGTCATTTGGCGTGGTAATTTACGAAAACATCAAGCACGAGGTGATCCACAAGAGCGAAGAAATCCGGGCAGGGGATGTGCTATGGATTGCGGACGCAAAGTTTTCGGGCCACCACTTGATGGGCAGCAAGAGCGTTGAAATCGGGAAACATGAACCGTATACCAGTGTGATCACGGAGTTTGATGCTAAAAAGGAGAAGTTCAAGGTGGTTGAGCTGGATGTACACGGCAAAGTAAAGGCAGCGAGCTACAAGGTGGGCGACATGAAGCACGGCACTATACGGGTGTTCCGAATAGCTAATCGGTCCCACGTAGATTGGTGATTGGCATACATGTTTATTTTCGAAAAAAGAAGAGGGCGCTACAAAATTCCTTCACTAATGATTGCAAATTGGCCGAAGCACCAGGGACTGAATAGGTTTGCTGTATTTGGAGAGTCAAGCAAGATCGGCCATCAGCTTCTCACGTAAGCTGAAGCGTTTGATTCTGGATGTAACATCTACTTTAGCGAGTGACTGATCACTGAATCTTGGCATGCTCGTTGGAAGTTTGTGGCAAACGTACACGCGACCACGTGTGGTTGATTTAATCATGATCAGATCTCAGACTGAAAATCGAGATAGGAATGTATCGAGAGCATAGGCCAACCGATATTGTTAGGTTCAGTAAAGTGAGCAAGGCTCATTGGTGAGCTGGAAATGGCAGTACTCAAGACTCGAGACTGGACTCGGCGAGATGGGGCGAGCAGAGCCCTATTTACGTTCTACAATATATCAGAGACGGAGCAGCAAGAAGACATTAGGCGTAAAGGGCATGGCGACACTGGCGCCGTCACGGCCAGCACCCTTGTGTCGCACGTGCGCAGGAGAATGGTTTCACAGATACCAGGTCCCTGACAGATATGTTGCGGTGTGATATTCTGCCCAGTCAGATTCGAGATATATGGAAGTGATATCTGTCTTGATCTATTCATGTTTGCGGGATATGTTATGTGTGGGCCAATTATAACATACCGAAACCAAATATGTGGTCTTCTTGGGACAGCATTGGCGGTGGTTTTGGTGTATCAGCACTTCTTTCTAACCAGTATCAAAAACGGATGGCTAAATTTGGCTGCAAAACATTTTTTCTTCACTCCCTTTGCAGCACTTTTGTTATCGCTTCGATAGAAGTCCCAAGATTTAGCGAGAAGCATAATCCCTTCATGTGAAAGACATGTTGATGGTCGATTTCTGAGAGACGGAGTATTTAATTGAGAAAAGAAATGCTAGTTTCTGGAATCCGATTGTCTTTAGGATTTCTTTAATCTTGAGAATTATGGGTGGAAAATGGTGAATTGATTTTTCATGGTAAAGTACGGTAGACTACACAATAGTTCACTCGGGAGACAGGTTACTAGATATCCATGAAGTAGACACCATACGCTCATCAAGTTCAGTGTCGGCTGCATTTCGCTTCTCTGCTTTTTTCGGTTGCAGAGGATCACCCAGAACTAGGGTACTTTCCAGGCAAAGAGAACACTACTCTAGAATCTTATCTTATAATACGATTTGGTACTATACAAAAATAAAATGCCACATTTCTGGCAAGACGATTCGCGGGCTACAAACAATGCTCAGCCTCCTGCGTTTTTAAAACAATATCCACATACAAATAAAAATGCCAGGTCTCGGGTGCCTGCATATACCAAAGTGTGATTTCCTGCACAAGACCTGCCGCACCCACACGGGAACCTTGCTTGCGGTTGCCTTATACCCAATTCGCACCCAAAAACCACAATGTCACTCGTTGACTTGAAACCCGACTTTGTCGTTTCAGTGGACTGCAAGTCGTCCTCCAAGTCATCCTCGCTGTACGCTCTGTTGATCGCGCATCTTGAGAAGCATCATTTCTACCTACAAGTCCGAGAAGCTGACGTGACTGACTCGATATGGTTGTTTTTGAAATTGAGCCAAGAGAGACTAGACCAACTAGCTCGCGATGATCAGGTGTTCTGCTACGAACGGGGCCTTTCCCCTGCGTCTTTCTCTCCGCAAGCTCATCGATTTTACTTGATCCAAAACTACCTCTCGGATACCTTGAATGTCTACCCCGCCAGCCCAGAATGGAGCTGTGTCCAATCAGTCACTGCGTTACCTGAAATCTTATACTCCCAGCAAGTCCCAGGCATAACTGCGTTCTCAAACTCCGCCTCGACCCACGAATTGACTCGGGATTTTGGTGTGAGTGTTGGCCTCTACTTTGACTTTATAAAGTACTACATTATGTGGCTTTGTCCATTGGCTCTAGTAGGTGCCGCTTCATTCTTCACCACCCACAAACCTTTCTCGTATACCTATACTGCAATCAACTTGATTTGGGGTACGTCGTTCCTAGTCTTTTGGAATCGCAGAAAGTCTTGGTTCCTTGCACAATGGGGTGCCTCCGATACCAACGCTAGCTTCAAGTCAAAGTACCACGGGGCTCGCAGCCAAAAATTCACCAAGCAGCTCTTTTTTGTCCCGGTAGCATTAGCAGCGGCCTTGGTGTTGACGGGCTACCAGTTGTCGTGCTTTTCTCTTGAGTTGTTTGTGACTCAAATTTACAAGGGTCCGTTTGCTTCGATACTCAAGCTCATTCCAACCATCGCCCTTTCGCTTTTCACACCGATCTTCTCGATGATCTACCTGGTAGTGGCGTCTGCTGCCGTCAAGCGCGAACTGCATACATGTGCCGAGAGCCGCACGGAGTCTATGGCCGTAAAGTTGCTTGTGCTCAACTTTTTGACAAACTATATGCCTTTGCTCATAACAGCCTTTATATACTTGCCGTTCGGTCATTACGTCAAGCCGCACTTGAGAACTATTCACAACACGCTCGCCGAAAGCTTTAGCGAGGACAGGTTCTTCCACAAGTACCTTGTTCAAATAAAGTCCAAGCGCGAGTATGTCGTTAACCAACAGCGTCTCAGTGATCAGTACGTTTTCGCAATGATTATCGGTCAGTTGATTGTTTTTGCGCTCAAGTATGTTGTCCCGCTCGCGGTCGCCAAGGTACTTGCTGTCGTGAAGAAATCTCTGGTAAAAAAGCTGCTGAGCACTGAACCGGGTGAGCGTGATTTCTTGGAACGGCTCCGCAAAACAATTGCCTTGCCCGAGTACGTTGTCAGTGACGAGTATCGAAGCCTTGTGGTGCAGTACGGCTTTTTACTCTTGTTTGGTCCCGTGTGGCCGCTTGCCCCGCTCATCTCGGCACTGATCAACTTTGTCACCTTCAAGTTGGACAACTTCAAGTTGCGCACCGGCATGTACGCGAAACTGCCAATCGCAAGCCGTTACGCGTCTATGGAACCGTGGTCTTTTGCATTGTACGGCTTGACATGGCTAGGCTCGGTTATCTCGCCCATGTTGAGTGCTTTTTACCGTCACGGTACTAAACCACCCAAAAAGAGCGGAGTTGCAAGTGTCCATGTTTCCTCCACCGTGTGGTTGGTAGCAGTGCTTTTCGCTCTGGAACACTTGTTCTTTGTGGCAGTATACATTCTTGGCAAACTAGTGGCTGCTCACGACAGCGACAGGGCTTCAGACACTGAAAAGGACCCGGAATTCGCCGAATTGCGTCTGGAATATGCTCAAAAGCGAGCCTTGAGCCACAGCAAAGAATCATCGACAGGCGAGGACTCGCGCTGGACCCGCTTCAATGCGCGATCCGCACTTTCCCAAGCACATCGCATCCTCAAGGGAGAAGAGCCCAAGCGCGATGCAACTGAGAGCGCATCTTCAAGATCAAAGCTGGGTACCAAGAAGAAGGATCCCGCCCTGTCCAAACTCAAGTCTGAGATTGAAAAGCTCAAAGCCAAGAAGCAAGAGTTGTTGGACGAACAAAGGGCTTTGGAGATTGCCAAGGAACGTGGGGATAAAATCATCAAAACCAAGAATGCTGCGGGCGAGTGGGTTCTTTCTGCTATCGACGATAACCTGCATGTCCCCAATGGTAACAATAGTCAAGCTGACGAGTCAGTTGGCGTAGAGGCCGGAAAGTCGCGTCGCCTCGACCCGGGAAACTCGGCAAGACACTCTCAGTATGGCGACACCAATTTGCGCTACAAGACTGCCGCCGGAGAGATGATTTCTTCCACGATTGACGATAATCTGCATGCTGGTTCGAGCAAGAATCTGATGGATTCGGTTGCGGATGAGGCGGCAAAGTCCAGGCGATTAAAAGACGATGACAAGTCCTCCTCTTCCTCTTCTTCAACTCTAAGCAAGTTGAAATCGATGAAAAGAAGGGTAAAGAAGTGAACTTGGACAGGACAAGAGCGCAGATGTGAGGATTTGACGACCTTGAGGCGTACTTCCAAGGCCAATAAAGTCGGTTTGTGCTACTCCCATATTCATGAGTGATATTTTTGGCGTTCCTTGCAAATGTCGATCTTTTAGTGCATGTCAATCATCGATGTGGTAAAAAACCGATGGCGATGAATTTTGAAGGTAACTTACCTGATGACACCTACGCTGTTTCGCCTATACTACGTTTCTATGAGTGTAGCTATGTAATAACCGGCCAAGTTGAAAGGTACAAATTGAAAGGTAGCCCAATTTTAGAGAGTATTGATAAGTGGGTATCACATTTTATTTGGGCTCGAAAGTGGTGCGATTCCCTTTTGCATTTTACCGGGAAACTCACTTCCGCTCGCCAAATGATGGCAGTTGTGCAGTGGCCATTAGTCTGCGGGGTTCGGCGCCGGGGCCGGCGCAGGGCAACTCCGGCCATCAAGCCACCCCCTTGCACTATAAACTCGAATATGTAGGCATTCTTTAGGTTGAAATGCGGGCGTATTCAGTAACCATCGAATGTTAGCCAGGCAATAAGCTAACTCTGATGACTATTCCTAGTCATTCTGTTCTAAGTGCGTATTAAGATAAAATCAGTCGTTTATCATTAATTTGTAGCTTGCCCCGAACAATCTTTATTAGAGAACATATGAAATGGGGCTTTTAGAAAAGTAGTGACGTGGCACCCATACTCCTCTCTTTTTCTCAGGAGGCCAAGCTGGGTAAAACCGGACCTCTCATCGAGTTAACAACTACGGAGTAAAACTTCAGAAATGCTTTACCATCACATTTTGTCCTTATTAACAGTTGTCAGTACTGCCTATTCAGTGGGTTTAGAGATTGGTAAGTCAATGTACGATTCGGTCCTTAAGAACAAACTAACCAAACTTTAGAAGTGACCCGCAAAGTCGCCGAGGGAGACTGCTCAATCAGGTCAGAGGTCGGAGACATCATCTCTGTGCACTACGTAGGGAGGTTGCTGGACGGTACCGAATTCGACTCGTCGTACAAGAGAAGGAGGCCGATGCCGTTCCCCTTGGGGAAGGGCGTCGTCATCAAAGGCTGGGATCAGGGTTTGACTGATATGTGCATTGGCGAGAAGAGGCGCTTGACAATTCCGCCAGAACTAGGATACGGCAAGAGAGGGGCCGGCAGTGTGATCCCTCCTGATGCCACATTGAGTATGTTTATTGTTCTTGTCTTACTTGAGATAAAGTATACTAACTTGACACAGTATTTGAGACTGAATTGATTGACATTGACACGCGGAACAAGGATGAATTGTAGTTGACGGTCAGTTCGGTGCGACCATACTCGAATAACAAGTCAGGCTGCGCGACACGGCATTGAAAAAATTATTGATCCTATTGTATAATTTGTCGAAGACGCGAATCTTGAACATGAGTAAGTCAAACTTTCATAAACGTCCTTCATTTGCAGTCGAATTACCCGCAATCAGCTAACTTCTCGACTCCGATTGCTTTGGAGGCCTAGCGCCGAAGATCTTGCTTCCTACGCGCACGGAGTCACTTCCCTGTTTGATCGCCTGTACAAAGTCATTACTCATACCCATACTCAACGTAAGCTTTATGTTATACTTTGCTTCCAAGAGTGTTCTCAAATCCAGCAAGCAAGAGAAGTCCGCGTTTTCCTCATCTTGACTGGTCGACTCGGCAAAGGAGCCAATTGTCATTAGGCCGTGTAGTTGAAGAGACTTGCACTCGGTTGAAGTCAAGTAGTCAATCGTCTCAAATAGTTCATCGTGCACTGTAGCCGAGTAGCCCGACTTTTGTTCTTCCCCCAGCGTATTTATTTGGAGAGAAACAAGAATAGGACCATAGCCCAGCTGCTGCCTTGCAGTGTCGAGTTTCTTGCACTTTTTTAGGGAATCGATAGCCTCCACCGCGTACAAGTTTGGAACTTGCTTTGCCAAATCTTTGCATTTGCCGGTTTGGAGGCCGCCAATGAAATGCCACATGATGTCTTGCGGCAACTCATTGCATTTGCCAATAAGCTCTTGGACGTAGTTCTCACCAAAGTGGCGCACTCCGTGGTGATTGTACAAGGCCAAGATGTCTGAGCTGGGCTGAAATTTTGACACAGCAAGGAGAGCGACGGACCTTGAAGAGCATGCTTGCAGGACAGTTTCGTTGATCAAGTTTTCCACGGCGGTATAGCTGCGGATGAGTTCGTTCTTGCGAGCCTCCAGAGCTTGAGCTACTGCTGATTGAGCCATTGAACGAGGAACTGCTGATTGAGCTATAGAACGAGAAACTGCTGATTGAGCTGTAGAACGAGCAAAAGGTAAGCGCCTCGAGCGGCTCGCCATCAGCTGTGGAGAATGCCGAAGGGAAAAAATGCTGCTCCTCCCGAAATCACTACTGATTGTAAAATTACTAGCAATAGTACATTGATGAAGATAATAAGAATACCGAGGGTAGGACTAGTCCAGAACACACAATAAAATGAATTGTCGTCTGAAGAGTGGGCCAGTAAAGCTTTGAGTTTATTGAATACCACTTTTCCGTTGGAAAAATAACCTGCTCAAGTAATCCTCATCATCCTCTTCCACGGCCTCGCTATGATCAGCCTATCTTGTTGTTATGAAGGGCCACGTATCATCTCGTTAGCCTGAGTAGCGCGCTAAAATCTGTTCTTTAGCCATTTTATGAGATTATACTGTTCACCTGGCATCCTGCATATGATCAATAATTAGCTCATCGCATTTCTCGACAGACTTGATTTGATTTTTCAGATCCGAGAGGAATCTGTGTTGAAGTCACCCAGTATAAACTCTTCCCTTCTACTCTACCATCAATCAATACACGCAGAAGCACCACAATGTCCGATTCAGTGTACAAGGGCGACGACTTTGACCAAAAAGTCAGAAAGCAGGTTGAGTTCTACTTCTCCGATAGCAACTTGCAAACTGATAAGTTTTTGTGGAAAATCTACCAGGCCAACGATGGTTGGGTAGAACTCAAGACGATCTTGACCTTTGGCCGCATGAAGCAGTTCCGTCCCGAAGAAAAAGTCATTGCGGCGTTGAAGGAGTCTCCGAAATTGGTGCTTTCTGCCAACGAAGACATGATCCGAAGAAAGGATCCCTTGATGGATTTCAACGAGTTGAAAGTCATCCGGAAACGCAACACCGTACACATCGAGGGCTTCCCCATTGAAACCACCCAAGAGGAATTGGAACTGTACTTTGCCAAGGTAGCCGAGTCGTTGCCTAAGGAGAAGAGCGTGGGCAGCGTGCGTCGCATCAAGAGCAGACAAAAGCGCGAGTTTTTCGGCGTGGTCGACGTGGAACTCGTAACCTCGGAAGATGCAGAGTTTCTCTTGAACAACTTGGAACTTGTTTATCCCGATGGAATTGTCACCGATAAAGAGGCCGTGGACAACAAGACGTTCTTGAAAAAGATGTCTCTCTTGACTTTCCAGGAAATGCGTGAGAGCGGCAAACGGTTTGGAGTCAATGATGTCACCAAAAGACGCCTGAGTTTCAACGATACTCGCAACGGCAAGAAACCCAAAAAGAACTTCAAGTCTCGTGATGGCAACGGAGACCACATTGATGATAAAAAGGGTGAAAATGAAGGCGAATCGAGCGGCGTGTTGGAGGCTACGGATGCTTCAGAGGTAGACAGCAAGTCTAAGGAGGGCGAAACAGCTGAGTCTGAGGAATCCAAAGTAAGTGAAAAGATTGAAGCTGAGGTGAGTGAAAAGAGTGAGGCTAAGGAGAGTGAAAAGAGTGAGGCTAAGGAGAGTGACCAGAGTGAGTCAAAGGAAAGCGACAAAAAGTCGGAATAAAGCGCTCAAATCGTAACAGCAAAATTCCCCTACAAACAGTAATATACTACAGCATTGAAGAAATGCGTCATATGATCAAGTTGGCTATCGCCCTCTTGTAGAGTGTCAGGTGTTGCGCATTCCTTGCGATAAACAATACTGCACACAGACCGATGACATGCCTGCATATAAAACCAAACGCGTCTTAAAAAAAGAGCGTCTCCGACGCGTTGTACCGATCACATATCAAACTAGACACAATGTCCAAAGATATCACTGGGCAGCTCAAGAAAGCTTTTGGAACTACAGATGAAGATGTACTTGAAAAGCTCGCAACATTCTGTGATATCTTCAATGTCTCTGCCGTGGACTTGTTCGTGAGCTGGGAAACGTACATTGTCACCAAAGTCGAACTGGACTTGGACTTGACTTTGCCCAACCTCGACAGATTTCAGGAGTACATGCAGTCGAATTTGGCGAATTCAAGTTTGCTAACCAGCAGGAACCGCGATCCGCTACCGCCGAATGCTAGCGGATCCGCTCGCAAACGGCCAATGTTTCGTGGTGATTCTCAGGCAACTTCGAGCCCCGTGTCGCAGCAAAAGGCGCCTTTCCTGTCCCCTAGTCACAAAAAGCCTAGAGTGTTTGCCTCTCTGCCTGCGAGTGGCTACGAGACAGCTGCAGACCACATTCCGTCGTCACCGTTGAAGCAGCAGCTGCAATCAGCGCCCGTGCAAGAATCACACGTTATTGTCGAGACCCTCAATCCTCACTTGGATGGGCTACCGGGCTTAGACACAGACCAAGAGAAGCCATACACCCTAGCGTCCAACTTTGACGCGTCAAAGTACCGTTTCAGAACCATGTCTATGAAACTCCTTGAAAGTGCCGATGTATTAGACGACCAGATCGATACAATGGCTCAATTGTACCAGGAGTCACTAAAGTCAGACCAAGAAAAAGAGGACGATATAAAGTTTGGGAACCCATGCTTGAGCTCGCAATTTGATATTTACTGCTGCGGACGGATCGTTCCAGACTCGCCGTCGCACAATGCCGGAACCGCCCTCAATTCGACATCACTATACTTGGAGACCTCGCGCATGTCAGGTATCGGTCAGCGTATCCCCCTCGATTTGGGCCTGGTGGCAGGCTACTCCCTCTTCCCCGGCCAGATCGTCGTGTTGAAGGGTCGCAATCCTACCGGTAAAAAGTTCTTGGTACAGGAGATCATGCCGCTTCCAGAGCTAGCGGCACCTGTTCTGTCCCACGACGAGCTAAGCGAGTATCAGGCCACGAATAAGGGCCAGGGCCTAAAGATCTTGATGGCGTGCGGTCCCTTTTCCAATATGCACACTCTAGAGTTTACACGGCTCGCGAATCTCGTGGAGCATATAAATACCCAGAGCAAACCACACATGGTCATCTTGAACGGTCCCTTTATCGATATAAACAATTCCCAAGTTTCTGAAGGTGACTTTGACTTTGGCGATATGCCACTGCCGCCACGGAACCTTGACGAGGTGTTTCAAAAGTTAGTTTCTCCAATTTTGAACAAGATTGATGCCAAAATCCAAGTTATTCTCTGTCCGTCTGTCAGGGATACGTGTGTCAAGCACTGCCTGTATCCGCAGGATGCGTTTGACCGAAAGAAATTCGGACTCTCAAAACACATCAAGGTGTTCCCTAATCCGGCCAGCTTTTCGGTGAACGAAGTGGTAGTAGGTAACTCCAATCTCGATATCTTCAAGGATTTACGAGACGTTTACGACGAAGCCAGCACGTGTGGAGTATCGAGTAACCGCTTTGAACGCGTCGTGGGCCATATGTTTGACCAGCGGCGGTTTTATCCTACGTTCCCCGGTGCTGTGATGCAAAACCGGAACCCCGTATCGGAGAGCCTGCAAGTCGCGGCTCTCTTGGATGGGATCGCTGGCGAAGACGTGGCCAGCATGGGCGTGGGAGGGTCCATGTTGGAAGTGCCATACATGGGATTGACAGAATTCGCGGGAACAATGCCCGATGTGCTTCTAGTGCCCTCCGAAATGAAGTTTTTCGCCAAAGCGATACGAGGGGTCGTGGTGGTGAACCCGGGATACTTTATTCGAGCGAATAGAGATCCAGGACGGGAGGAGGGGACGTACGCTTTGTTGAGTGTTCAGCCGCTTAATCTCACCGCAGAAGATTGCAATGTCCAAAAAGTCGACAACTGCGATCAGCTTTACTACCATAACCTCGCTCAGCGCTGTAGAGTCGATATCCTTCGCAGTTAGGAGGTTTTATTCGGGGAGTGTGGGGATGACAAAAAAAGAAAAAAAAAAACTGGATCAAAAGTTGTCAGAAATCGCATTCAGAAATCAGAGTTTCGAATGTTTTTCTTCTTCGTCTCTTTTATGGAAACATTTACATGAATCGGACTCTTGTCGCTAGACCGCTAGATCGCATATCTGTCTCCGCCGTGCGATGGTCCTCCAGTGTCCCCCTGTTTGTTCTCCGTGATTACCAACAAGAAGCTATCGATGCCGTAACCAACGCCGTCACCAAAGGTATCAGGCGCTCCGCAGTAGTATTGGCTACCGGTGGCGGGAAAACGATAGTATTCTCCCATCTCATCCCCAGAATCTCTTCTGCAAATCCCCGCCGCCGTAAGACCCTAATATTAGCCCATAAGCACGAACTAGTGATGCAGAATGCCTCTGCCATTCAGCGGGTGAACCCCGATTTGAAGGTTCAGATCGACATGGGTAAACTTCAACCCACTAGTGATGCAGACGTGGTCGTGGGGCTGGTCATGACTCTAGTGCGAATGACGCGCTTGCAGAAACACGTTCGTGACGAGTACAAAACTATCATTCTCGACGAGTGTCACCACGCTACTGCCTCCTCCTGGATGAAGATCTTGGATCATTTCGATGTATTGAACAAAAACCTGGAAATCAATGTTATCGGTTTCACTGCCACAATGGAGCGCGCTGACGGCAAGGCGTTAGGCCAGGTGTTTAACCAGATTGTGTTTGAGCGCGGCTTGATTGAGATGGTGGAGAATCGCGAGTTGTGTGATGCCAAATTCATCACCCTTCGGGCCGATATCGGTCTTTGCGATATCAAGTCCCTTGGCGGTGACTACCACCCTACCCAACTATCGGAAAAAATGCTACAGGAAGATGTCTTGCTAAAGCTCGCAACGTCCTACATCCTGCTTCAACGGCAGTACGACTTCAAGAGCACCTTGGTGTTCTGCACGAGCATTGAGCACTGCAAAACGCTCTGTGGGATCCTCCAGCGGTTCGGAGTGTCGGCGCAGTACGTGACAGGCGAGACTGTCATGCACGAGCGCGAAGCCATTCTCCGTGACTTCAAAAACGGGAAAATCAGTGTCTTGTGTAACGTGATGGTGTTCACGGAGGGAACAGATATCCCCAACGTAGACTCGCTATTCCTCGCGCGTCCTACCCGGCTGCGCACTTTGCTCGTTCAAATGATTGGACGCGGACTCCGACTTCACCCGGGCAAAGAGCAGTGCTACATTGTGGATTTCGCCGATACGCGCGGAGTAGGGTTCCTGTCAATATCAACCTTGTTTGACGTGTCCCCGGGCTATTCAGCTCGCGGCACCTCCATCAAGGAGCTAAAGAATGAAGCGGACGAGGACTTGTTGAAGCAGGAAATGGAACGGTTGTCGCTTGAGAATGAGAGATTTCGCTTGTTGCGAGAAATTGACGATGAGATGCCGGACTTGCGTGTGAAGCACAGGTTGTTTGACGGCTTCAAAACGGTCAACGCCTTTGATGATCTGCAGTTCCTCGCGTATGCTAATGTCAGCAGGGCGATTAAAAAAAGCATCTTGCGCTGGGTACGTATCAGATACGATACCTGGGCCCTGCAGTTGGACACGGAACGGTTCTTTGTCCTAAAGTCTTTGCCGACTGAGAATGGGAAACGCGTCTTTGAAATCACGTTGAATATTTTCACCCTGTTTCACATCCTCCAAGCGAGCAAGTTTAAGAGTGGCCGCAATCAATCTTTATCAGTGGTGGGCACGTCTGCAAACCTCGATCATCTTTTAACCACAGCGGGGAATATCGCCACGGGCCATGGCTACTCTATGTGGCGCACCCACATGGTGCTGCAGAAACCATGCACCCCAGTCCAACTAAGGACGCTTCGGGGCAAGATTGTGAAGAAGATTGAAACCATGGAGAAGAATCCGCAACAATTGAACAAGGTGTTGCGGGAACTCGATGCCAAATTAGAGTCCGTGCTGCGACAGCAGTGCTCTGACATGATCTTTTCGCATAGAATAAGTCCCAACTCGTTATGCTTTTTATGGAATGTGAATCTGATTCTCAATCGTGATGCGGATCGCAACCGGGATAAGGTTCCACCGCGTGAAGATGTCTGACTCTTGTTTTTCCGCCCTGCAGACGTTTCGTTGATCTATTCAGAATGAAGGTCACCATTTTTTGTCGAGGATGACCTCACTACTGCTTGGATAGCCATTCTTTTATTCCAACCAATACAAAAGATTACTACCTGTCAATATGTAAAAAAAAAGGAACGTGCACAATTTGCACATTTTCAAATCAAAGTTGACTATCCCACCACAAGTGTCCTGAGACAACGACAGCATCTAGGCAGCAAGACCAGGATACACTTTCATTGAGACCAGGGTCCCGAACACGATCGAGATGCTTTCACTAGTTGCGACCACAACCAGGATAGAGGTGGCGGGAAGAAAAGTGGTGGGAATCACGGAGGCGGTAGCAATAAATTTTGAAATGTCACTGGCGGCGGTTTGCGCGGGCTGAAGCGCGCGGCGTTTCATGTCCGCCCAGACATAATCGGCCTGCTCCACGGCGCCAGAAGAAGTGCTGGTGGCGGCGGAAACTGCGGAAGCGGCAAACAAGAGAGACAAGAGCATCATAGTGATGGGGTCCAGACTAACGATCGGATGGGGCACTGCGTCCACTTTATAGCCGGACAATGTAGCCGAGGGACCATGTCCTGACGCAAGAACATACGAATTACCTCGGCTTTGCATCCAATCACCGGCAACAAGACTCTGAATAAAACTATTGTCAAGCCCCAAAAAATCACACAGACTTTGTGGCGTTGTTTTGAAAGAGGCGGATCAAAAAGCATTTGATCTGTGTGTATCAGTGGTTGCTTCCTAAAGCAGAATAGCTAGATCATGAATCGTTCAGGGTCACGATAGAAGCGAGTGCAAAAAGCAATCGTAACCGTGAATTATTATGGGTAACGTTATTTTTGCGGATGGTAACAATGTGCAAGCCTCATCCGCAGGTTCGGTTACCGCGTTGTGAAGAGAATATCAGCGATCAGTATACCGAGGGTAATTTCCGATGAAGGCCAGGTCGTGTGCGCTTTTATGCTATCTCGCCGAAAAGATCTAAAGGGTTTTTCTCCGAGGTACGCGACCGGAAACATTGAGCCCGAGCGTCTCAAGTTGAAATCTTTACTTGGCCTCGATGCGGCGATGATTGTGTAAGGTGCGCGCTTGTAATTACTCCATCAGGAAATTCGTGGGACCCAGTACTCATCAGAGGAATGCGTAAAAATGGCGGGTCTTTTCTCTTTATCACAAAAAGGGACGCTCAAGTTGTCTGTTGAGCGAAACTGCCCTAAACCATGTAAATTGCGCTGTTCCGTTAAAGTCATATTAATCTCATTGAAGTCACACATGAGCTAGAATCGCATATTCTTACTCAAATCACATATTCCTTCAACGAGTCCCTTATTCCAAAGGGCCATGTTGCGAAAAACAGTGGTGTTTCTAACTGCAGGACCAAATTTGCTCAGCACAGCACTCCAAAAGTCCAATGAGACTATCGATATTGCTATGTCTAGGCTACGTCTTATGTGCCATAACACCTATATCCACAGACGGGGCTCACGAGAAGCTATCTCAAGCATCAAGCCATACTAACAACTGGGCCGTATTAGTGTCCACGTCTCGCTTCTGGTTCAACTACCGCCACATGGCAAATGTTCTTAGTTTGTATCGCACGGTCAAGAGGCTCGGTATTCCAGACTCGCAGATTATTCTCATGCTCTCAGATGACATTGCATGTAATCCGCGTAATGCCTTCCCCGGAAGTGTGTTCAACAATATGAACCAGGAGATCGACTTGTATGGCGAGTCAGTGGAGGTCGATTACCGCGGATATGAGGTCACCGTTGAAAACTTTATACGGCTCTTGACAGACAGATGGGATCCAGACCATCCACGATCTAAGCGGCTCTTGACCGATGAAAACTCAAATATCTTTATCTACCTCACGGGCCACGGCGGCAATCAATTTCTCAAGTTCCAAGATGCAGAGGAGATTGGCGCATACGACTTGGCCGACGCGTTCGCGCAAATGCACGAAAAGAAGCGATACAATGAGATATTTTTCATGATCGACACTTGTCAGGCTAACACAATGTACGAAAAGTTTTACTCACCCAATATTTTAGCGGTGGGGTCGTCAGAGATCGACGAGTCTTCCTACTCCCACCACTCAGATATGGACATCGGAGTGGCTGTTATTGATCGGTTCACATACTACACGCTACAGTTTTTGGAGCAAGTGAATGCGGGAGCCAAAACCACAATGAACAAATTGTTCGACTTGTACACATTTGAAAATATCCACTCGCACCCTGGAATACGGCTGGACTTGTTCAAGCGGGACATGGAGTCTGTTCTCTTGACAGATTTCTTTGGTAATGTGCAGAATGTATTGGTAGAGCCCAAGAGCGAGGGAGTTCTCGATGCGTTCAGCGTGGAGAGTGCTACAGCCACAGCCGACCAGAGAGCGATCACGCCTACGTTGAAGGGATATACGCTGGCGCAGAGATCTGAAACGAAGCAAGTGAGTGTAATCAGGAAGTATGGCCTGTTGCTTACGGTGGCATTGATTTTTGGGATCGCATGGCAAACGAATAAAAAGTGAGGCCTCCCTTTGATCAGAAGACAGCGAGGGTTTCAGAATCCGGAAAGTGTCCGGATAATGCTAAATATTACGTAATTAGACGACACATATACACGTGATAATGTCTAAGATATGTATCGAATTTTACGTAAATCACAGCGCGTACCACAGTTTCAAAAACGCGTCACACGGTGTTGCGAAGTCACTTTGCATTCTCTATTATTTATTCATATTCATCAGCCTATCACAACTGTTCCTACCATCCACTATGGGATTTCGTATTCCAACACAAGAGTTCAGCGACATTATCCAATCTGAATCTCTACCTGAGCAGGACAAGGTCGATGCGATCTTGGCCTTTAAAGCTCACGTCAAGCGCGAATATGTCGACTTGAACGCGTTGCACTCTAATTTATCCACACTCGCACTTGCTAGCGAATCAAACTCGCCTTCTATCTCCTCTACTGCTTTTACTGCTACTTGCCACCTTGTTAAACGCGTCAGTATGCAAAAAGATGGCTCTTCTTACTTGGAAAAAGAGGCCTCGACTGTCTTGCCCATTCTTATCACTCGTCTAATTGACTCTCGCAGTCTGACTCGCGTTTCTGCTCGCAAAGCCTTGGAGGCTTACTTCCTATCCGCCCGCTCCCATATCGAGCACTATTTCGTCAAAATCGCTTTCGAAGGCACTCTGTTGCGCTTGCTCCTCGAGTCGGTTTCTTGGTTGTCCTACATTCTCTGTGAAGTTGACCAGTCTTTCTCTCTCGACCCCCTACAGCCCCACTTGTTACGGCTCGTAGCCCAACAACAGGCGCCAGAACTTTGTGATTCGATTTTGAGTCTTCTCCGTGTCTACTACTCGTTAAAGCATAATCGGCCGCAGCAGCACACGTTGGTGCGCGCGATGGAGTCGCACAACATTCCGTCTTCGGTTGTTCAATCCTTGATGCATGAACTCGCAGGCTCTCCTACCCTTACTCTGACTCTGCATGCCCACGCAGTCCAAGGCTCGAAAGGACCGCTCCACTCATCGCTACCTCTGCTTCATTCCATTTCATCTTTCCCTCAAGGCTCAATCAAGTCAAAAAACTCACATACCGCTTCAAATTCACAGAAACTTGAAGATTCCTTAGCATTACAAAATACCACGCATTCTCAAAAGATCCAGAATTCTCTAAAGATACAAAATTCTCAGAAAGTTGATAGCTCTCAAGAGTTTCAGGATTTCCCGAGACCTCAGCATTTCTCAAACGCGGTCGACTCACATTCCTTACTGCAATCGCGACGCACAGTGACTTCAGACCATCCACAAAACTCGCAACAAACGACTGTTCCGGGCCAAAACACACAGGACACCGCTACTCCACACGATTCGCAATCTTCACTGCACGTGGCTGCCCCAAGCGATTCGCAGTCTTTGCTGCACTCCTTTGCTCCAGATCAATCGCGACCCTTACACTACGAGGCTATTCAAAACCCATTGGCATCCTCACAGCACGCAGTTGATTCTGATCATTTTCAAAATTCGCAACACGCGCCCGCTGCCACCAAGAACATGCAACACGCAGGTTCGCCAGTCTATTCAGAAAATTCACAGCATACAGTTGCTCACAAAACCCACGATTCTGGCGCACGAGATACGCTGACTCATTCCGAGTCAGCCCCCGAAACACACACTGATACTCTGATGACTGATGAAGAACGGGCCCGGTCAGATACCCCTGTTTCTAATTTAGACGCTGATCAGAAATTGGACGCATTACTCGCCAAACTCTCTTGTTCCCTCGACACGCAAATAACCCCGGAAGAAGTCTATAGCGACATGACTCTTGCGTCACTCGTCAATTCTTCTCTACCAGTTTTCGAAGGCAAAGAAACAGAGTTCAATTGGCTCGCTAGAGAAAAGTGCATCGTGCGCTTACGAAAGATCTTGCGTGGCAACGGTCCTGAGGAATTTCTTGAATCTTTATTAACAAGCTTGCGAGAATTACTGGATGGGATATGCAAGAGTATCAGCTCGCTTCGTACGACCCTCTCATCTCACGGATGTAATCTTGTCAAGGAATGCGCCATCATTTTTCAGTCGCGCTTTGACGGATTGGTGGAACTTGTTTCGCCCTCCCTTGTGCGCTTATGCTCTGCTACTAAACACATTGCCCTGAAAAACGCTCATTCTGCTCTCTGCGCCCTTTACCGATATTCATCCTTCCATGGCAAGCTTATTACCCGCATCTTCTCCGCGTCGCTTGAAAAAAACATCCAGCCGCGCATGTATTGCGGCATGTGGCTTCAGATATCATTGATCCGCTTCTCACACTTGCTCGCTTTCCACTCCATTAATCCTATCACCAACATGCTGGGACTTCAGGTCTCCACCAAGGTGTTGCTAAAATTATTGTGCGACGCTAATCCATCCGTGCGCCAGGCGGCTAAGGACTGCTTTTGGTGCTTTGCCGAGCTCTTACCTGCAGATTCTAACCAGCTTCTTCAACAGTTGGAGCCTAAAGTGGCGCGCAACCTTGAAAAATCGCGACCTAACCGTGCTTTGCAAGTGCCCCAGGCACCGTCAAAGATATTGGTTGCGCGGCCCAAGAAGTTGGTCATGGAAAAGCCTCGGGCGTTGCTGCGTGGCGATGCAACTGTGCGCCCGCGTCTGCTGTTCCGCAACATGTCCGAGCTGGCACCGCGCGCAATCGATCGTCCTTTGCGGCTTGGACCCCCCAAACGTGTCTTGACAATGCCGGCTGGCCCGACACTGTCTTTTGGCGCAGGCGCTGCTACCCTGATGGGTTCGCAGAAGACATTGCTGGCACATTCGAGGCCACTTCGCGCCCTGTACAGCCCAGTTCCGTCTCTGGGATCAGCGTATGAGGCTGCCCTGCTGAACGTGACTCGTGAATCTCCTGCAAAGTCTTTGCCTCCACTGCCGCCTCCAAATCCAGCAGATATACAACTCCGCATCCTGCAAAGCTTGAGCGTCACCGACTCGCAATCGATTGCCGCTGGTATCGAGCTCTTGAAGGATATTATACTTGAAAATAAAGAAGTACTGCTGGAAATTAAGCATCACCTTCGCCGGATCTCCATCCGCGAACCCAATCTCTTATCGCCGCTTCTCTTGAGCACTCACGCCTTGTTTAAGAAGTCGTCGCAGCTTTTCGACCCCGTCGACTTTTTCCGTGTCTCTTGCATTTTGCTCAGCCCCATCGAAGTTGATAGCGTTGACCTTGTCATTTCCGTAATGCTGGTGGAAGATATTTTCAAGGCCGTCAGCACCCTCTTGGTATACACTAGCAACCTTGCCCACATCTTGGATGATGAGCTTTCCATGCAGGTCATTGGCTATAAGACTACCATTATCCGTCTGATAATCAGCTTCCTATTGCCAGGCTTGGATAAGATTCCTATTAGCAGCATGGATCTTTCGCGGCTTGTCGGCCAGTTTTGTGACTTGTTGCCTATTTTGCAAACTACTGACTTGTACCCCCAATTCTCAAGCCTATTGAAAAAGATCTACAGCATTGACCCTAGTGCGTTTGTCCACACAATTCTGACACTTGATGTCGCGATCAAAGATGAAGTTAGCTCTGTTGTTGACATTGACTACACCCGGGGATTGAGCTTTTCTGCTCCTGATTTGGCCCCGCAGTTGCCATCGGTGTTGGATGAGCTATCTCCCATAAAATTGGATCTCAAGCGCAAAGCCACTGCTATCGCTGTTGACACCGACACTACTGATACTGCCACTGCTATCGCCCCAATTTCTACCAGCCACGAAAAAGATGTTTCGGTGAAGCTGTTCGACTCCAGCGCTGAGGTTAGTCCCATGGATAATTGCAGTGTGTTTTCGCCAAAACCGGAATCACAGCCTCATATTGCAGGGGACACTGCAGATAGACTGGCAGCAGACAGCAGCGCACATGATGAGGATATGGGCGTTGAGACCCATTCAAGCGTGTCGAACCAGCTGTTTTCGAGTGCCTTGACCCAAGCATCCGAGCTCAAAGATCAACATCCGGAAAGTGTTGAAGATCAGCGCTTAGGAGGCGAAAGCTTCCACGACATTGCTCTGTGTAAGCCGAGTGATTTCGGAGACGCCGACAGATCTTTACCAGTCAAGCCCGATTCAGTGGATAAGATGGATAGGTCCAACAAGTTGGCGGATGATTTCGCGCTGGTGAAGATTGAGCTGGAACCCAGACTAGCACATATGTCCGCACTGTTGCAGAGCGTAGTTGAAAAAGTTGATCCGCTTCTCCCAGCATTGGAAAAACGTCATCCGATTGCGATATTCAATGACGACTCGGGCTCGCCCCAGAAGGTAAAGGAGTATTCTTACTCCAACATGAACTGGTGCAACTATCACCTATCAAAATTGGCATTGTCGTCGTACGGACCTCCATCTTCATCGCTGGTGGAGACTTTTGCAAACTTGTGTGCCATGATTTGCGATCGCGATAGCGAAAACACCGTGGACATTGATTTGTTGCACTATATGCAAGTTCCCACACATTTTGAAGGTGGATTCGGCGAATGGCTTGCCACAGAAGGATACGCGCATCTTGAGAATGCATTATATGCTTTTTTCAAGAGCTTGACGTCGCAACTGCGCGGCAACACGTTAGGGGCCTTGCTTCTTATGAAACAGATGCTTATTAATCGACACCACTGTCATCTCGATTTAGTTTGGCAAGCATTAGTTGCCGTCTGTGAAAGCGCACACATGGATTCAGAGTCGACACATGCTATTAACGAAGTTTTCCGCGAGACTTTGACGGGAATATACCAAAGCAGTGTGATCCTTGAACTAGTTTTGAAGGCGATATGCGAGCTAAACACGGCGCAAGACTCGCTTGCCCGTCAAATATTTGTTTCGGAATCGCTTGCCACCATTTTGGGAATGCATTCGGTGCAGTTGCGAGTTGATGCGGCAATGGTAGAAAACTTACATGCGGCGTTGCATCCCCTTCTCTCTCACCAGCATGTTGAGATGCGCCGCGCTTCTGTCATTTGCTATTCGCATATCATCAAGATGTTGATGAATTTACACGAGAACCCAGGCCCAGAACCTGATGGAGCTATCAACCAGCTAATGAGCAACTTTTCGCTCCCGCAGCGCAAGCTCATTGAGCATTACGCGCGCGTCTAGCCTTGAACTCTGTTTGCAAAGGTGAAAATAGGCTAGCATAAAGGTTTTGCTATAAAGGTCATCAAAAGCTAATTAGATTTAATGCTTCAAGAACTGACAAATGTGATTAGTAGACCGGAGGGATTTACATATGTAGAGAAGGGTGTAGGGCACCAGGAAAAGCGTAGACGGTCGGATTGATGAAAATTAGTCCCACCGTGGTCACACTGCACTACTGCCGACGGCATCCTCCTCAGCTAGCGCCGCGAGAGCACCAGGCACTGCCTCCGACGCCTCTCGATTCGCATGGGTATCCAACGTCGAGTTGACTGCGTTCAACACTGACGCCTCGTCCGCCCCACCCGGCAACTCCCGATTAGTTTTGCCCGTTTTCAAGGGCGGTTTGCGGACACCACCTTTGGGGAACAGCGGGGCGCGCTGGCCGCGACGACTGCATAGACGCTCCAGGTCTGGCTGGAGCTTGAGAGGGGTGATTGTGGCCTGGTCATCGGCTGTTCGGGATGGATTCTGTTGTAGGGGATAGGCAAAGTGCAGCAACGAGCCATCGGTCCTTCCAATCTCGTAGCCATGCGGAGTGCGGGGAGGAAGCAAGTTGTTGAAGGTGCCGGCGATCTGAGCGCCGGGCAGGCCGTTCCCCCAGGCTTCCGGCTCATAGGCTAGCAAGCCGTTGTTATGAGTTGGCGAGGGATAGTGCGGGTCGTGCGCATTGTTGTCGAGCGGGTGAAGAAAGTTACGCGTATAGGAGGCGCCAGGCCCCTGGTGATACGGGTAACCAAACAGGTCAGATTTGAAAAAGGGGGAGAAGCCGCCCAGGTGCGGCGTGGGCCCGACGGCGGTGCGGAAAAAGTCGTCGGCGACGGTCGCGCCCTGGGCAAAGATGGCGCTTCGGGGCGGCAAGTAGCCGCTGGTGGGGAAAGACGCCAGACTGGGTTTGTAGGGGACGGACTGCTCAATCAAGTAGTCGTCATTTTGCAAGACTTGGCCCGCGATAGGCAGGTTGCTAGGGTTGGGGACCGCGGACTTTGGACGGGGGAACCGGGTATACACATGCGGCGGCTGGTCCATCATGGCCGGGTCCCAGTGGTTCGGGAACGCGCCCGGCTGGTGAAAGCTTGGGTCGAGGTTCAAGTAGTCGTTCGCGTTTGCGCTGGCAAAGTCAAAGTAGTCCAAGGGGAAGTCGTTTTCGTAGGCGGGATCGGCCTGGAACTGCTGCGGGGTCAATTGGTACTGCAGCAACGATGGCTGGCCCAAGTACTCGAGCTTGCCGCTCTTGTCTGGGCCGGCGGTTCTGTCGGCAGGGTACTCTGGCGAGGTAGATTTGGCGGTAAAGTCCAGGGCAGCGCGTAGCAGGGAGTCAGTCTTGTGGGTGGAGTCCGAGGTGGAGGAGGCGCTGAAGGGCGGATTATTGGCAAAGGCGTAGAAGGGGTTGGCCAGCGGGGGCGGGTTGGTCAGGGCGGCCAGGCCCGGCAAGTACTTTGCGGTCTGGGACTCCATATAGTCGCTCAACTGGGAGTGGATGTTGGCACACGACTCGTCGTACTGGAAGGAGAGAGCCGGCTCGTACTTCGCGACGGTGGTGGGGGTCATGTTCAGGCGCTCCTTCTTCAAGTCGCGCTCCAAGGCCTCGGCCATGAGCTTGTCGTGGGGCACGTTGAACCAAAAGAAGACCTTTTGCTTTTTCTGGGTGCGCAAGCACGAGTTCTTGAAGAGAAACTCCAAAAACTCGGACTTTGGCAGCTCGAGGACAGCGTCGTTGCCGCACTTCAAGTTGCGCAAGTCGGAGAAGACGCCCTCCTCGAACTTTTTGCGGTCAATGATCTGGCGGCCAAAGTGCTCGAACTTGTAGACCATGCAGCGGACAATGTCGGTGCCGGTGATGAAGTAGAGGTTGTTCCAGAAGACGCAGCTGACAAAGCCCTCGTCGGTGTTCAAGTAGTAGCGCCGGATGACCTGGTTCTCCTGCCAGTTGGCCGGGGCGGTTGCGAGAAAGAACTTGAGGTCGTCGATCAAGCGGATGGAGTCGGTGACCTGCTGGAGGGAGCGCGGGCCCAGCGCGGCGGCGGCCGCGCTCCGCTTGGTGGTGGTGCTGAGCGGATTGCTGCTCCGGCCGGTGTAGGATTTGCCTCCATCGGCGTTTCTGTTGAAATTCATTATATATTGTCGAAGCCGTGTTGAAAAACGACTCTCTTTTGTTCGGGCGCAACAGGGCTATAGCCGAGAAGGTAAACAGAAAAAATTCCGAAAGGTATTGTTTCGGGAAATACAGAGGGCGTTTTTTCTGGTCGATAGTGGCAGGCGGGGGCCTAGATGCAGATGCGAGGCGCAACCCGGGGGAGCGTGGGCGGGCGGCGGAGCGGGCGCGCGGGCACAGAAACAAATGGCTGCGAAAACGACAATACCAATGCCAAACGGGTCTTGAGCGCAATGGAAACTGGCTCGAATAATGCTAAACTCGTTTGATGCTTCAGTCGGACATGTCTCGAGTTAAATATGGGCTTTCCCCGCCGCCGCGCCGCCGCTAACAATAGCCAATAATACCGGGTGTTTCAGGAATGTTTCAGGCTGCGAAATGTGAAACGAAACGCATTTCCGTTTCTGCAAACGGGAATACGCAGATCCGCACCAGGCGCACAAGGTCAGGCCCCCCTTGCTTATTGTTGCAACAGGCGGTGAACAAGGTTGTTCGGGCGTTGCTAGCTACACAATAGCTGGGAGCACCCTGCGAACAAGGACCGAACAAGGTGCGGAGAGGCCTGCCGCGAATATTATTTGCGTATTTTTTTGCCCCTCCTTGGCAAGGAATGTTGGCACCCTTGAAGCACGCCACCTGTAAAACAGATTACGCGGAAATCCTGCGAGAGGTGTTCGATGCGAAGAGAATTACTGGTATTTACGAGATGACCACCTGTCCATTGCTTTTTGCATTAGCTTCACGTGGCAGCTTCCCGCCGTCGCCGCACGTACGGGCGAGGATACAACCTGGTTGTGGCGACAAGTAACAATAGGACGAAAATAAGATCCACGTGGTGCGTAGATTGCAGACCACCTCAAACCGGTCGCAGAGCAAGCCGGTGCGTGCGTTTTTTTGCCGCGCGGTCCCGGCCGCCGCCCCAGCGGGCGTGCTTGCAATTTTAGTTGCGCTTTTTTTGACGCGGCCTGATCTCGTGTGCCTGGCCCGTGCCCAAGCTTTGGCAGCCATTTGCTGGGGGAAAAAAAAAGATGGGGCATTCCAATAAAAGATGGGCATTTCAAAAAAAAATCGGGCATTTATTCCTCTACAAAAAATTACCTGGATCAGGCTGAAAAAGAAACATTTAGAGTCGAGTTTTGTCATGAATCCGCCACCGCTAACGTTTTGCATCCTGCAACCACTATAGGTTCTTTTGCCGCTTTGGGAATATTAGCCAACGGAGCCTATCTGACCGGCTGCACAATCTCCGCTCTCTGACCTTTCCCCTGAAAGTGTAGGCGTGTCCAACCAGGTGCCTGCTAACGTGGTCTCTTCCCAAACACTCGTCTTTTTTTTTCTTTCTTTCCCCTTTGTATCGCTCCAGTGGCGGGTAAGTGCGTGTAGCACATGTATCGAGATTTCTCCTCTGAGGCCCGCTTCGCGCATGGTCCGATCCGCGGCTTATTTTTCTCGTGCTGTTGCATGGCTGTGCATGACCGTTTCCACGTCTCCCTCTGACAAGTATGGTCATTGGCGTCATACACTTTGCTCGATAGGTTTTGGCCCTTCTTTCATCTTCTTCCGCCGTCCGCCTTCCACCTACTTCCACCTTCTCCCACCTTCCACACAGCACTTCACACCGTGCCACTGCACCATGCACTACCCTCCTGCGCTCTGCTCCCGGTTCTGTTATGCTGCAAACCCGCCAACCTTTTTTCCCCCGCGGCCGCCGCGTTTTTTGCACCCAAACGCACCACTCGCATGAACACCATCTGCCTGGCCGATTCGCGATTGGCGGGCCTCCCCAGCTTCCTCGAGCTCACGAGCAAACTCTCCTTCAATGACTTGGTCCAGGAAACTCTTCGCCAGAGCCCGCCTGACCCGCCCCAGCTGCTGATCGACTACTCCTACCACTCGTTGCAGCAACAGCCGCCGCAACTCGTGCCCCAGTACCAGCACCCGGACCAATCACGGCTTCCGGACTCGGCCTCGCTCCTCTTCTCGTTTCATGACAGCACCGCCAACACCCTGGGCCGCATGGAGTTGTTGTCCGATGCCGCCCACGTCCGCTCCTCCCTCGCCGAGCAGCTCGCGCCGCCGCTGCCGCCGCCGAAACCCGATCGCCTCAGCTCCGCCTTGGCCAGCCAGTCCCGCGAGGAGTCGGCCTACACCTCCTTGACCCGCTTCTTTGACTCGTCCCCGTCCTTGTGCGCCACAATCTCCCGCTTGCACGCCATGTTTGGTCTGCTCTCGAGCCCCGTCTTGCAGAACCCGTCCGGCTTGTACGACTCGCAGCTCTTGTACGCGACAAACGCCCAAGGCGGCGTATGCTGCACTACCTCCCTGCGCCTAAAGAAATTCGTCAACTCCATCCCGCCCACGATGCAGCGCGACTTGGAAGCGTCCTTGAGCGACATCTCGTCCTCCTTGGCCGCAGTCCTGTTCCTCCTGAACAGCAGCCCCAAGCCCGACCTGGACAGCCTCCCGCAAGCGCCGCAACGCAAACGCCCGCGCTCGAACCTGGAGCCCGGCGCTCCGCGGAAGCGCCTGCCCTCCGCCCTCCAGCTGGCCTCGGCCCGTTTCAGAACGCACTCGGTGCTGCCCCCGTGCCGCCCGGGCGAGCCAAGACGCCGCCACCACTCGGACACCGCCGCCATCGTCAAGGTCTGCGCCAACTGCACCACCTGCATCGCCCCGGAGTGGCGCCGCGGGCCCGACGGCAAGCGCTCCTTGTGCAACGCCTGCGGCCTCTTTTACAAGAAGCTCGTCAACCGCTACGGCGAGCGCGACGCCGACATCATCTACTACTACCGCCAGATTGGCGACACCATCGACCGCACCGTCCCGGGCCAGCTCGAGCGGAACCTCATTGTAGAGCACTCGCGCCAGTCGAACGACCAGGATCTTGGCGCGCTGGGCAAGCACCACCAGGAGCAATCGTAGCTGTCTCGTCACCCCCCCTCTGCTCGCTTGCTACCGAAAAGTAATGAATAAACGTACGAATTAACGAATGAATGAATGATACTGATACGTGACTGCAATTTTTAGGGAATGTAAAGCTGCTTTGACGGTACATCACTTGCCAAGATCGAAAGTGAGATCAGCCGTGCTATACTGTACCTTCTCCAATAAAGCTAGTACACTTTGTAGGCACGTCGCACTTGATATTTTCGTTCATGCTGGTGCACGAGTCACCAGTTTTGTAGCACGACATCTCACTCGTGTGTCCCACTACGTACGTGTCGCACTGGTCCATCGCCCACACAAATCACTGGTTCATCACCAACACAAATCACTGGTTCATCACCCACACAAATCACTGACTTATCACCCACACGCATGACCAGTTCGTCACCCACACAGATCACACTGGTCAAAGGTCACACTGATCCACCCACAGATCACACTGGTCAAAGATCACACATGTTCACCCACAGAACACACGGGTCAAAGATCACACTGATCCACCCACAGATCACTCATTCAGCACCCACGGATCACACAGCTTCATCAGTGCTCAGACTGGCGGCAATGGGGACCCGAGCAGGAGCAGGTTTCTGCATGAGCATATGGTCCTCTGCGCCTAAAGAACTCGAAATAGTTTCGGGCCGGCCGTGGCAGATATTGGTCAAGCGCCGAAACGGGGGAATGTACTTTTCGTTTGCTGCAGCACCATGGCTCATGATGCTGTGGGGAGAGGGTCTACGAGAGGGGACCGGTTTGCCCTGCTGGTCGCGTGAAACCGACTCGTTGGCCTGTTGGTCGCGCAAAACCAGTCCGTTAGCCTGCTGGTCGCGCGAGAGTGACCTGGTAATAGCCTCTCCGTCGAAATCGTCCTCCTCCAACTCAAACACCTCGTCAAACTCGTCGAGCCGCATATCGTCGATTTCCTCGCGCAACGGCTCAATGGCGGGGGACTTGCAGTAGGCGGGCGAGCGCATTTGCGGCGGCACGTACTTGCCGTTGGGCGCCAGCGGATGCGGCAACAGGGCGCCTAGCGGGTGGAGAAGAAGCAGAGACTGTGGCGGGGCGGACGACGACGCTGGCGCCGGCACCGGTACCGGCACGCGGCCCTGTATGTGTCCGCGCTGCGAGTTGTGGGAGTACAGGCGCGTTTTGCGGCCCGGACCCATTGCCGCCAGCATCGGCGCCGACTTCCACGTCCGCTTCTCCTTGGTCCTGTGCCGGGCCTTGTTGTCGCCATAGACGTCCATGTAGTGGTTAAACACTGATTTCGGGGTGAAAAAGTCTTCGCGCGACAACTTGCTCGTGCCCGGAAAGTGGGACGATGACTTTGAGTAGGAAGCGACGGTAAACGGTTTGCGGGGGTTCCGCGAATACTTTGTAGCGATGGGGATCGGCTTGGTGGCAGTTTCCGAAAGAAGGGCGTCGGCACGGCTATTGTAGGGCACTGGAGCAGCACGCGCTGCGGGCACTGCCTGTTCCCTGGCGGGGTGTTCGTTCACGCGCCAGGTGCGGCCCGCGCCGGGCGCGGGTTGGCCGCTCTTTGCCGTGTCGGCGTCATTGGGCACGATACTGATGCGGGGATACTCAAAGTCCTCTTGCTCCAGCTCCTCGCCGCTCGCGGCCCAGTACTCCTCGTCGACGGTAAAGTACTTGAGGGTCTTGACGCCCAGTATGAGCGCGACCAAGTCGCGGTTCTGCGGGTCTATATTGAGGCAGTGGCGCAACACGGCGAACATCTCGCCGCTCATGGTGGAGAAAAAGTCAAAGAGGGCTTCGCGGTTGTGGGAGAACTGGAGAAAGCGTTTGTCCTCATAGTTTGCCACCTGGAAGGGGTTCTTGTGGAATACTAGGGTTACGAGCACGATGCCCGCGGCCCAGATGTCGAGCTTGGAGGCGTCGTACAGGGCGAGACTGTGGTCAAAAAGCTCAGGGGCCATGTACCGCTGGGACCCGACATCGAACTGGGCCGGGTCCGAGACGATTTTGGAGGTGGAGGCCAAGCCCCAGTCGCACAACTTGACCAGCCAGTCGTGGGATATCAAGATGTTTTCCGGCTTGAGGTCGCGGTGGTACACGCCCTTCGAATGGCAAAAGGCGAGGGCGTCGAGGATGTGGAGAAAGACGTCCTTGATGTCCAAGGAAGACTGGGGCCCGGTATTGTTGTTGATGGCATCGTGCAAGTCGCCGCGAGAGCAGTATTCCATGATGAGGAAGGAGTCGAAGTGGTCTATGAGGAGGGCGATGTTGGGATGCGGGCCGAGGATCTGGTGGACGAGGATCTCGCGCTGAGTTAGTTGGGAAGTGGAGTTGTTTGAGTTCGAGTTGTTGGAGCTTGACTTGTTTGAGGTTGAGTTTGAGGTGTATGAGATTGAGCTTGAGTTGTGTGGCTTTGGGATTGAGATCGATTCTCTTGAACGCGACGAGATGTTGGGCGGAGACAGCTTTGGAGGAGACAGCTTCGGGTGCTCTGAACGAGAGGAATGCGGCGAGTGGCTGTAGTTCAGAGGATAGATGTACTTGACGGCCACAAGAGTGTTGGTGGTGACATCTTTAGCGCGAGAAACGAGGCCGTAGGAGCCACGGGAGATGTCAGATACCTTTGCGTAGCGATGACGCAAGAGGCGGCCCGAGGAGTAGGCCTCGTATTCCTCCATGGGAAGGGTGATTGTGGTGGAGCGGTGGGTGGCGGAACAGACAAGGGCAGCGGATTCCAGTCGGGGAGCCTAGTGTGAGTCTTATATTTCAGTAGTTACGATTGCAATAGTGACCCGGAGTAGCGGTGCTCGGTGGTGGTTGTAGGGTGCCCCCGAACGTCCCAAAGATCCGCTTATGTAATGCTAGTATTCTGCTTGGGAATATAATCGTGACTACAGGGAATAGTATTTTACACCCCCACGCCGACTACAGTGCTAACTCACTTTTTGCATGGAATTAATTCAAAAAATTCAGCAATTGCATATTCAGGGTGTGAAATCATTTTAGTGATGCGGCGTGGAGTTTTCAGTAACAAAATGCGCCTCTCAAGGCTAAGAATTATAGTTTCACAAAAGACAGACTACAAAGGTGCAATGAATCGGTCCAACGGTTCATGTGTGGTACGGTGGTATGCGGCAAGTTCCTCTCTTCGTGAACTCTCTTGCAACTGCTCGGAGTGATCTGATCCCACTAAAACCTCAGATCGCATGAATGC
>JAKTSS010000033.1:0-51607 GCA_030580355.1 Debaryomycetaceae sp. yHKB357 | reverse complement strand
TGGTGTGCTCGCATTGGCTCATTGTGCCTCTGCCATGGTAGTCGTTGGTAACGTCTTTGACTTCTAATCTGTTAAACCAATACCAACTTCTCCCTGAAGTTATCCTATTTATCCGTACTGTACTATTAAAAGGATGGAGCGAAGACTTTTCGCCCCGCTCGCCCCTTGTTACTCATCACGTGTCCGTTAAAGCTGCACGTGCTTTCGCCCTCTGCCCTTTAGGGCTCACTCTAGCCTAAAAGTTCAACATTATGTTACTGTCGCCTTTCTTGCCCGCGTTCTTTTCGGACCGATTGGCCACTTCTTGTCCCAGTTGCTGTAGTTCTTGTTGCCGGTACTGCTGGAGCTCCCGCTGTAATTTCTGCTCCCGCTCCTGCTGCTTCTTCGTCTGATTTGAGTATTTTCCATTTTTACTCAAGATGCCTTGGTTTTGATATTCGTCGGCCACCTCTGTGTCAACACCATAGTCCTTTCCCTTGTATCGGAATACCTGATAGTGCCCCTGTGGCCCCTTATAATCTCCATTCTGATAAGCATCAAACAGCTCCTGATAAGCGTCTGGTGTGTCGTCAACATCCGTTGGCTTCTTTGCATCCAGTGCGCCTGGAGAAGCATCCTCAATCTTTTCCTCGTCTCCTTCATTCTCCTTCTTGCCATGTTCCCGATCATAATTTGCCTTGGAAAATTCCCCATCTTTACTATAAAACCCTCGGTCATAGTATGCTTTGGCGTCTTTTTTGGTAACAATAAATCTAATGTTATTGTGCAAGTAAAAGAGATACCTACCACCATCCGCTGTGCCATTGAAGTCGCCGTGCTGGTAGGCATCAAAACCGAATTCGTGATACTCCTGCTTACTCATCAACAGTTCAGCGCGTGCTTCGGTATAATCTGGAGCATCGTCGCTGTAGAATCCAGCATCGAAAAGTTGCTGAGCAGCTATGTCAACCATTCTATAAGTTTCACCTTCGTATTCAAATATCAAAACATCACCCTCCTTTCCCTTGTACTTACCAAACGAATAAGCATCGAAAACTTTCTGTTTTTTTGAGATTTCAGCTTCATTCTCTTCAATCCCCGCCTTAGAGTATATGCCCTCTTGCGCGTAATGTCCCTTTTCGACGTAGTTTCTGACAATTTGGATATCCAATGCGTAAATTTTACCCCCAAAATCAAAAATCTCCTTCCCGGCATTTCGGCCCCAATGTTTTCCCTTTGTGACCACACTTTCCTGCTCAGCAGGAGAGAGCAAGCTGAATGGATCAGGTCGAGCTTCCGCTTGGCCACTCGGTTTCACGGCGTCAGGAGCGTTAGTCGAAACAGCTACTAACGTGGGCACGATCCAGGCAACAACAAAAAAGAGATTAGTTAATCTCATGTCGTTAAATATCAAGATAGAGAGATGATACTGGAGAAGATGAAAGTTGAGCCGATCACGGCGAGAGGCAAAGCTTTTATAACCAAAGTCTCCATGCCTAGTTTCTTGTCACATTTGGACGGAACGCGATGACTGTCCCGGAAAAGAGGCGAAGTTTTAGACGGGAGGCTATATTCTCTCAAAATCACCAAATGAGCAATCAAAACGCAGACGAGAAGACCACTGAACCTCAAAACGCCCAAAAAAAACAGATACCTAGACGCGTGGAATGTATGCGCTTCATGTCCGCAAAAAAAGAAAGGTGCACGGCTGCAACACCTCAAACGGAGAGGATAAATACGCAGACGCGAGGAATGTGAGCCCTTGGTGTCTGTAGAAAAAGAAAAGTGCACGCCTGCGACACCTCAAACGGAAAGGAAAAATACGCAGACGTGTGGAATGTAACTTGTTCGGCTCACAAAGAACAGCAATCGATGAACGAGACCAGATTGCACCCCTCAACAATCTAAACAGTCATCGTATCTTTCCATCTTCGGGAAAATCACATGGTCGATTGGCATTAATCAGAGTAGACAGGGAATGTATGCCTTGTTAGCGCAAGCGCACCTTACACATGTGCCGCGATGTCTTGGAGGGGACTAGACACCACCATGGTCGATAAGTATGAGGATGGACAAGTAAGCAGCATGGTCGGAACTCAAGTATGGCAGTCAGATGGAGGTTTCCAGAGAGTTTGTCAGGGATCTTGTGGTTTCGGGGAGCTTGTAGTAATTTTAGTGAGGCTATTCGAGCATGTTGAGTGATGAAAGATATTTTCCCTTGTAACGAGTGAACATCTACAGAAAACCGCTGTGTAATCACAGTGGCATAACGGAAAAGTCACCCCGCCATATCACGGTTTGATTTAGTTGGCCCACAAAGGTGTTTACTCATCATGACAGCTTCCCAAGATCAACTTTCAATTTTAATCAGTCAATACCTAACCTGTGATGATGACTCCAGGGACACACTATCAAACATCTCTGCTTTCATTGCTGATGATAAGGTCCCCCTCTTGACTTTTATCAGCCTCTTGGGTCCTCATCTAACCTCCACATCCGATTCCACTCGTTCTGTTGCCATCAAATGTCTCGCGTCGACCCTCGAATCAATCCCTACGACCCCATCCCACTATATTCCCCATCTCATCGAATTCATGTCTTCGAAATTATCTGATCCTTCCTCCACTATCTATGCTCTCAAGGCATTATCCGCTGTCGCTTCCTACCCGCAATTCATCCCCAAACAGCATTTGCCTCCAATTTTGACCGCATTGTCGCAAAATTACAATCCGCACAAGTGCTTGGCGAAGGTCCGCTTCGAAGCGTTCGCTCTCCTTGATAAGATTCTTACTTTGCACTCCCCGCCTCATCAATTCATTTCAACATTTCTCACAATCGCCTCCGGTGAAAAGGATCCGCGCAATTTGTTATGCTCGTTCGCCATTAATCAGCGTATACATGGGCACTTTGTTGACCTACAAGACGAGGAAATTTCAAATCTCTTCGACGTTTGCTTTTGCTACTTTCCCATCTCCTTCAGCCCCCCCGCAAATGATCCCTACCATATTACCCCTGGGCAATTAAAGGCAGCTTTGACAAATACGTTGGCTTCTCAGTCGCTATTCGCTCCTGATGTATTCCCCAATTTGGTCGAGAAGCTTGATTCGACTAACCCCGTTATCCAATGTGATACCTTGTTTGCCATGTTAAAATGCATACGGCAATACTCGAGCGATGCCTTGGACAGTAGTTATAAAGTGGTGTGGGAGCTGATTAGGGGTTTGGTTTTGCGTCAAGACATATCGCAGGCTTACCAGGTGGATTACGACGAAGATTTCTCGCACGTGGACGGTGGCAATAGCGCCTTATCGTATGACTTGGCAATAATCAGAGCTTTGGCCTGCAAGGTTTCTAGTTCTGTCGTCCAGGAATTTGTCAGTACCATATCTGTCGATGTGCTAGATATGTTGACAAATGACGAGTCCATGGAAAAAGCGACCCTTCTAGTGGCCAATGCCTTTTCTGCGTCGCGTGAAATGGAAGCTGGGCTCTTGCCGTTCGTTATGGCCCAGTGGGAAAAGTACTTTGCCGATGACGCACCAGACCCTAATGCGCCGCTAGTGTCGTCGCTTGGACACGTCCTCGATGCATACCTGGTGCTTTTACGCGATGCCGCGCCCTCTCTGGACGACGTGATGCATGCGAATCAAGAAAAATTTGTCCGCCTCCTCACGCGCGCCTTGCATATCCCATCGCTTCAAGGAAATGCTATCAGACAACTCTGTACAATGATGAAGATCCCACACTACTTGTCAAAGTCAACGGTCCGCGATATTTTCACCGCTTTCGGCGATTGTTTGATTACAAGCATCCGTGATGCCACTGATTCTACAGGGCAAAGTGTTGCAACAGGTTTACGTGGCTCCCCGTTCTCCTACCTTATTACCGAAATTATTGTTGCCAAGATCATGCCGTTGCTTGATGACGCGCTTGCGGAGTCAGGTACGCTTTTGGTGCGCCGCATAATCCAATTGTTGTGCGATCTATGCTCAAGCGCCGAGTTGTTGTTTTCCTTGACTGAGACGCTAGCAACTAAACTTTCGCTCTGGTTAAGACAGAGTTCTCTTGTTTCTGATAAGTGCGATAAGATGACATGTGCCCTATCTCTCGTGACAGATTCCATCTCTAAAATCCAAAGCATTTCGCCATTCTTACTTGACTCATGGAATAAACTGCTCCAGGAAGTCGTCGATGCCTTGTTCGTGATAGATACCGACGATATACCCCTTATCAACGCAACGGCTTCTCTAGTAGGATTGATCACAAAGTTCCTGCTGAAGGCTAGTCACGAGGAGTTGCTTTCGAGTCATGTTGCCAAATGGTATTTCCCGACTAGACCCCTTCCAATCGCCGTGTTCAACGCCGTATTGGCAAATGTTGATCGAAAATGCGCATTTCCAGATGGGCCCGGTCCCTTTACAGCGCTTCGCAGTATAAAGGATGCTTTACCGAAAACCGCCGATCCATTAATGACAGCACATTACTTGCAGACTCTCGCATTGCTTGTAAACAAATTCGCTAATGCAGACATTGAAGAGGAGATACAGAATACTTTTCAATCACTTGACGAATGTGTTTGTGAGATCTCAAAGGGTAATGTCACCCCGTTTCAGATTTTCACATACACCCTCAAGGGTCGGGTCGTGATGGCTGATCCTTCAGCGTTAAAGTGCTTGGAAAAAATGACGAGCCTCATGTTTGATACCCCGGAGCCTAGCTCGGCTATCAACCACTTACTCTCCCAAGCCCTCGAAATAGTTTTCAGAGACTTTGCGATATTCACGAGCCAGTGTCGTGCTCCGCCCTTAAAGTCGCAACCAAAGGTAACAAATTTGAATGTCAAGGCCTTGTATAAGCAGCAGGCCTTTGAATTGATCTGCCCGATAATCGCTCAAGGTTTTGGAAACGATAATAATACTCTGTATGAGGTGCTAGCCCTGATAGTTTTTGCGCTTGCACCACCAGTGTTGGCAGGACACGCCGAGTCGCTCATGCCCATGGTATTGAACGGCCAGAATTTGGAAAAATCAGTGCGGGTGATCAAAGCGTCGCTCTACACGTTTGAGGTATTGATCAAGACCAACGCCACGCAATTTGAAGCACACGTAACTGAGATTGTGCACAATCTCTGTGAGCTTTCTCGTCATGGTGTGAATGCACAGATTCGTCATCAGGCGATAAGCAATTTGCACTTGGTGTTTGAGCATTGCAGCGCGGCAGAGCGACACAAAAATGAGTGTGTAAAGTCATTGCGGCCGTGTTTGGATGATGATTATCGCATTGTTCGACGCGCATGCTGTGATTTGCGGCAGTTTCTATATGAGTTGAAGTAAGGTAAATGTTGAGGGTTAGATTACCAAGATATATGTACTCAGTAGTTGTTGAGAAGGGACGGTCGCATGTCAACGCGGATCCTAATTAGTGACAACAACGAATTCGACCTTTGTGGTCCAAGCTAACGGGATCTTGATGAATTATTTACTCAGCTCTCGTATATGTTACTGTGGGTGCCGCGAGCTCTCTGTTTATCGCGTTCAATATTCTCAAACTGTTTCCCTTTACATTGGTTCACACAGTTCAATCCGAGTCTGATTCATTGTAATCTACCGGCGCCAAACCCGGTGTCAACCCGGGCATTTCCACATCACCATTTTGGACCCTCTGGTCGAACTCGTCCTGCAACAGAGAATCTGCTCCTGGTTTTGAGAGCAAAAGCCGTTTTCGGATCCGCCTTTTCGTCCTTGGCCCAACTTTTTCGAGCAAACGATGCGATATTTCTTGCATTTCCGTACTTGTGGAATCCTGTAGGCTCTTGATTTGGCTAATGTTGCGCTGTCGCAATTTCGCAAGGTACTTTTGCTCTTCGATGGGGATCATATCGTCGTCGGCATGCTTCTTGATCACGTTGTATTTTATCATTTTGCGGAACAGCTTATCGCGATTAGCTTTGGTCTTGATCACGCGGTTATCTTTCCGCTTGTGAGACTTGTTAGGCTCGTAGTGAGCCGAGAGTAGTTGGGCGGGTGCGGACTTGGGCAGAGCTGATTTCTCCTGCGATTGGAAGCTTGTCAGGTTGATAGAAGCATATAGTTTCAGTACTGTGGAGTGGGCACGCTGCTTTGAGGAATCTGAGGCGAACGACATGGCGAGTGGGTGCACCTATTTTCAAGTCATCCCATCGGTCTCTGCTTTTTGGCAGAAAATGTTAAATTCGATAGAGTGATAAATATTTTAATAGAGTGATAAATATTTTAATAGAGTGATAAATATTTTAATAGAGTGATAAATATTTTAATAGAGTGATAAATATTCTAATAGAGTGATAAATATTTTAATAGAGTAAATTTTGTCCAGTACTGTGATCCGCCCAATGCGGTAATTGTGACGGTCCTGACCCCGCATTTCCAATCCCCTGTGGTTCCTTAACATTCGGAAACAGTCAAATGTCCAGCGTATCAGCCCCCAACTTTGAGTCTTCTGCAGTATTCGAGCAGCTAGATGCTGCTCTAAATGACGCCAAGACAAAGTCCAAAGTCATCAACAGCGTCAAGGCTATTATCGTCTTGACCCTCAAGAACGCACAGGGAACCACTCAGTCTTGGCTCTTGGACCTCAAGAAGGATGGCAAGATTTCCAAAGCCGACGCCCCGCTAGCGAAGCATGACGTGCAGCTCTTGTTGAAGGACTCGGACTTTGTGAAGCTCGCTAGTAACAAGGCCAATGGCCAGAAGTTGTTCATGAGCGGCCAGCTCAAAGTCAAGGGCAATATGATGAAGGCCACCGCAATCGAGTCCGTCTTCAAGTCGATTGCGCCCAAAGCCAAGTTGTAGGTGTCTTTTGTATTTGTATTTCTGTTGCACAAATCATCAAGCGCGGGCGTTTGTTCAATCTACATGTAGGAAAATCCACGAATTCAAAGTTTCCACAGCATTACCCACCATGAGCCAAGCAGAATCGCCCATCGAAATGTTCTTTGATAAAGACCTCTCGCCAGTGTCGTACGTCAACTCCATATACCAGTCTATTCTAGAGTCGAGCGATGGGAATGAGCGTCCCTCGGCAACACACCCCAAGGTCATGTACTCGGCCGAGTCCCTCGCACGCCTATCGTCCTCCATATCTTCGCTCGTCGCCCACTTGGATTACCACACTAGCGAGCTATCGAGCAATCTCACTACTCAAATCAACATTTTGCGTCAAAACTCGGCAAAGTTGGGACAAAAGTGCGCGACCGATCAACCACTGCTGGCGGAGCCCAGTACGCGCCTCGAGTACTATGTCAACATGCTTAAAAACTCGATCCTTAGCCTCGAGTCGGATTTGAGTGCGGTAAACAAGCAAATCGCAGACGAATCCATGGTTTACTTTGCCGCCAACCAGAACCTTCCCGATCCTATTGGCACTCTCGCGGACTTGAAAGCCGCCAAAGCAAATCTCGAGCGAGTGGTGTCGGTTTTCACAACTATACACGAATTGGCGCCATCTCCTGAATCCAAGGACAGTGTCAGCCCCAAGCAATTTGAGGATATGTTGCATGATGCACAGCAGGCATTGCAACAGGAAATGGCAGGACCTAGTGCCCAAAACGCGATCCCCAAAATCGAGGCCTTGATTGAACTGCTGGCGGTGTTTCAGGGAAGCAACAGGTTCTTTCCCATCTATAAAAAGTTCTCGCAGGAACTCGAACGGTTGTTAAATCAACATAAAATCGTGTAAATCGCTGGCATGATTGCAGTGCGTCTACGGGGTCCTACACGATAACCATGTTGTAATACGGCTGTGATAGCGCCGTTAAGGCATTAGTATGAACGCAAGTTAAATTATCTAGGCTTTTTCAAGATCCGAGGACAGCAGCAGCTTATCCTCGCGATGCTGTTTGCGATTGTCCTTCTTCAAGAATCGCAACCCGCCGTAGTAGCACACAGTGTTGAAGGCCTTTTGCGGGAAAATGGCTTCGCACCACGTATTGGGGATAATGCGAAGTATCGCGCCCATGGGGATACTGAGAAAGCCGCATATCATGGCGGTTGCCCACTGAGATCCCGTCTGCTTCACCACGCTGAATGCTGCACCGCCCACAAACATGATAAGGATCTGACACCCCGCGATAATAAGGGCAATGGCGAGAAAGTACCAGTTGCGGAACAAGTCCTGGAAGAAATTGAGATTATCGCGGGATATGCGGCCTCGAACGGTCGTTATATCGTCGGCCTCGTCCAACTTTCGCGTGACGACTAGTTTCCAAAACTGAAGCCACACAAACGTATTAAAGGTCAAGGCGCCAATCTGGGCGTCCTCGTGCACCGAGTGATGGTCATCGCCGAACCAGATCCTGGCACCGGCAAAGTGAACAACAAAGGTCACGAGCAACTGCATAACAGACTGGCCAAGAATCATCTTCCACATGCCGGTCGAGATCAAGGGCGAAGAGCGTCCGAGCGGCTTCCGCTGGAGCATCAGGTCATCGGGCTTGTCGGTGGCCAACGCCAACGCTGCCAAACTATCCATAATAAGGTTGACCCACAAGAGCTGCACTGCCGTCAACACCGAGTGGTTGTCGGAGGACGCTACCGCCGACACAAACGTCAAGACACACGCCGTGATGTTGACCGTCAACTGGAACTGGATAAACTTTTTGATGGAGGTGGCGACCGTGCGGCCCCACTTTATCGCCTGCACAATGTCGGTGAAATCATCCGTCATGAGGATAATGTCGGACGCCTCGCGCGCCACCTCAGTCCCGCAAATACCCATCGAGAACCCCACGTCCGCCAACTTGAGAGCGGGAGCGTCGTTGGTACCGTCCCCGGTCACTGCCACCACTTGGCCGGCGTCGCGAAGCGTCTTGACGAGCACGCGTTTATCTTCAGGGGACGATCGCGCCAACACCCGCAATTTCGGCGCGATCCGCTGGCGTTCCTCGTCCAGCAAGGCGCGGAACGCCGGGCCCTCCATAAAGGCGTGCTCGTTCGACGAGTCCTCCGGGGTCAAGATGTGGCAGCTGAGGGAGATGGCCTTGGCGGTGATGAGATTGTCGCCCGTGAGCATGCGCACAGACACCCCGGCCTCCTTGCACTTGAGGACAGCTTCCGGGACGCCGCGCTTGATGGGGTCCTGGATTCCCATGATGGAGTCGAGCACCAAATTCTTGTTGCTATTCGAGTCCGGCTCGTTAAAATCTAGCAACTTTTCCGGGTCGGCGACCATGGGATCCGCGTCCAGTTCCAACCCTTTCAAGGGCCACGCCGCCGCGCCAGTCTCGGGATAGTCATAGTGGGCCAAGGCGATTGCGCGCAATGCGTCCATCGCATACTCTTCAATCTTGTTCAAACACAATTCACGGAGCGAGCGGTCGAGCGGGACCAAGGCGCCGCTAGAGTCGTACTGGAAACCGCACAGCTTGAACACGAGCTCGGCAGCGCCCTTGGCGTATAGGCGGTATCCGCCTTGCGGTGTTTGCACCACTATGCCAGCCCATTTCCGCAGACTCTCAAAGGGGATCACCTGCACGATACGCGCCTTCTCGTGGGAGCGGACCTGAGCGAGGGACAGGGACTGGAACGAGCCCAACTTTTCCTGGGCAAAGACTAGCAATGCCGCTTCCGTCTTGTTGCCCAAGAAGGGTTCCGACACCGACGCGTTTGCCGCGGGATCCCCGAGCGATCCGTTTGCCGACTGTTTCCGGGGCATGAACATGCTAAAGAACGATTTCGGGGCCGGACGGGCCTTGATGGCGTCTGCGCGGGCGGGGTCGTACTCTGCGTTTTCAAACGCGGTCGAGTTGTGACAGATGTTCTCCGCAATGGCCGTCCGCAAGTCAGGGTGGATCTGGTCCACGACCGTGCCAGAGTGTGGAACCATTTGGGAGTCCAGAGCCTTGGTCGATGCCAGGGACAGAACGTCGTCAAACGCCAAGGGCCGCTCGCCGGAAAGCCCCATGAAGCCGCGGGTAACGCGCATGCGGTTTTCGGTCAAGGTGCCGGTCTTGTCGGAGCAGATGGCGGTAGCGCCGCCCATCGTCTCGCAGGAGCGCAACACGCGCACCAAGTTCCCGTTCTGGGCCATGCGGGTCGTCGCGAACGCCAACGCCAAGGTGACTGCGAGCGGCAAGCCCTCGGGGACTGCCACCACGATGATGGTGATGGCGGTGATAAAAATGTCGAGAAACATGCTGCCCTTGACGGCGGCAGGGACATTGTGCAGCAGCCCGTTGGGCGCGATCTGAACGCAGTAGCGGATAAACAAGACCACGAACAAGACGAGGCCGGCGAGGAACGCGTACTTTGAGATACCCTCGGCAAGGTTGTCGAGGCGCAGCTGCAAGGGCGTGACCTCCGCCTCGGTGTTGAGCGACTGCATGGTGCGGCCGTGGATAGAGTTTGAGCCTACGGCGGTGACGAGGGCATGGCCAAAGCCCGAGAGCACTGTGGCGCCCGAGACCAAGTACGGGTCGCGGAACTTGATGGCGTCGGAGCCCAAGTCGTGGGCCGTGGGCAAGTACAGCTCATAGTCTGCCAAGGCCTCTGTCGCGGGGACTTTGATGATGGAGTCGGACTCGCCCAGCAACGCCGACTCGTCGCACTCGACCAGGCCCAGGAACAAGACGGCGTCCGCCGGGGCCACGTCTCCTGTCTGCAAGGTGACGATATCGCCCACGAGCAAGTCGTAGATGGAAATGACCTTTTGCTGGCCCTGGCGAATGACGACCAACTCGCGGTCCTCCTTCTTGGCATTGAGCTTCGAGAACTGGCGCTCCTTTTGGTAGTCGTTGACGGCGCCGACGAGCACGACGATGATGACAGCGGCAAGAATGGCGACGCCCTCGACCCAGTCAATCTGCGGGAGCTGGTTGCCCTCGATGTCAAACTCGGGAGGCTCGCCCAACGTCTCGTAGAGGCCTAGGGCGAGGGAGACTAGGGCCGCGATCGAAAGAAGGATCAAAATCTTATCCTTGAAGGCATCAAAGATCAATCTGAAAATGCCCTTGGAGATGCGAAGAGGTAGGCGGTTCGGGCCAAAGTTATCGATTCGCATCTTGTGGTCCCTCTCGTTCGAGTCGTCCAAGCCACGAGAGAGGTCGGTTTGTAGGAGGGCTGCCAAGGAGTCGATGCCGCCAATATCGTGGAGGGCTTTGAGCAGTTTGGGGTCATGGAGCAGGGAAAGCTCCTTCGAATTAATAGCCATTAGGCTCGTTTTGGTGCGGCCGAGACTGGCAAAGGTCTGTATTCGCTGGGAGAAGGAAGAAGGGAGCGGGGCGTGGTGGACAGATTTCGAAGAGGGGGCCGGCTCGATTGGCTGGGCGTGGGTGGTGCGGTGGTGTTTGTCCATGTCCAACAGGGACTTGGAGACGGAGGGAGCGAGCGCGAGAGGGGTGGTGGAGGAGACGCTGTTGGCGTCGTCGGAGACGCCCAGGGAGTCTGCCAAGTGTGTGCGCGCGGAGTCCGGGTGCAAGCCGCCATTGGAGATCTCCAGAGGCATAGGGTGTAGGAAGGAAGAGAGGAAGGATGGCAGGAAGTTGAGGTTGGTGAGGCTAGGGTAGGACTGAGGTTAGGGTAGGGCTGGGGCTAGGGTAGGACTGAGGTTAGGGTAGGGCTGAGGTTAGGGTAGGGCTGAGGTTAGGGTGGTTAGGGTAGGTAGGAAGGGCTCAGAAAAGGCAAAGGAACCAGAGACTGTCAGAGAAGCCACGAGATAGGATCCGAAAGCCAAGTAAGAACCGAGATCAGAGCCGGGACTAGGAGGAATACAAGTACGGCCAATCAACAGCGATACAATCTACGTGAGAAAAAAAGGCGCAGGCAGCGATGCGACAACAAGCGCGGTTTTTCGGCTCGCGCGGGCGCAGTGGGAACGCAGCGCTTTTGACGACGGCCAGCGGCCGCGCCAGGCCAATCTTCCTCGGGACGAAAAACGATTGCGCCTCCTCAGTAACGCCAGTGTGGTTTTTTCCTGTACACTAAACAAGACAAGGAAAAAAAACAAGCCTCTTTGCGCAGCTTTACGACCCGCTGGAGACGGCTGCGCGCTGACTCGGGACGCGCTCGTCTTTGTGGTGGGCAGTGGGGTCGCGGCCGCGCTCAGCTGCTTCTCTGCTCCGTGCCACCTCGCCCCGTGCCTGCCTCGCCCTGTCGCATCCTCCTGCCAGTCGCATTCTCCTGCCAGCACTGCCCCTCCGCCGCCCGCTTCCTCTCCGCCCTCTGCCAATCGGATTTGTTGCGTGTTGGAAACTGCATCCTATTGCATGGCTTATGTAATTATAAAATACCCCACTCCGTCATGCGGCTCGTGAATTAATGCAACACCGCTCTCCCATGGCCCCGGGCTATTACCAATTGTAGAATCCAGAGCGGCACCGCCTGCCCATGATCTTTCGCCGTCCCACCTTGACGGTCAACGCGACTCAGCCCAGACCGGCCGGTCGCGCCTTTTACCGCGGCAGCGCTAATCCTCACTGTCGGCTCATGCACCTGCCATGACGCTCGTCCCGGCGGCCTTGGCACGGAAATGTTACTCAAAGTTGTGGTATCTCTTCTCTCCTGGTGACGTATTGGGAAAAAATTAAAAAAAATCAAACCCTACCCGGGACTCGAACCCAGAGTCTTCCGCTTAGGAGGCGGATGCCTTAACCGTTTGGCCAGCAGGGCGTATTCTTTTTCGCCGCAAAATCCGGGTTTGTCCGGAGGTGTAACGCATTATTCGGTGCATAGAATACACATGCGTACACTTCACCTCAGAATTTGCACTGAATACAGATAGGTAACGCTATTCCGGATCATCGCTCGCTACGTTTCAAGCCCAAAACTAATCTTTACCGTCATGCCTGACCTCTCAAAACCCAAAGTTTACCTCCCTCAAAACCCAAAGTTTACCTCCCTCAAAACCCAAAGCTTACCTCCACCCTCATGAGCTGACCTCTCAAAACCCAAAACTTACCTCGCCCTCATGAGCTGACCTCTCAAAACCCAAAACTTACCTCGCCCTCATGAGCTGACCTCTCAAAACCCAAAACTTACCTCGCCCTCATGAGCTGACCTCTCAAAACCCAAAACTAAACGAATTCATATCGGGCTCCTGGAAAACCTGTGGCGACGGCACGTTTTGCGGCTTCAGCCCCCACTCAATCGTTGTAGCATTCTCCGCATGATGACGCCCCTTGTCTCCGAGACCTGTCCCCTTCTCAAACAGCCAATTTCTTAGCAACGGGATCACCAAGTAATCGCACCCCATCCGCATATATATTTCGCAGCCGCGCATCAATGCTCGCTGCTCCTGTTCCACCTTAATGCTCATTGATCCGACCAAGTACTGCGCGTTGCGCTTCTTCAAGTCTCCAAATAGCAAAATCAATGCGGGATCGTCTTGCAAGAAATCTCGGGCCCTGGGCGTCAATGCTTGCTGGCTGACAGACTCATTTTCAAACACCGTGGAAAAGTTCTTTATCATATTTGCTGGCAGCTCGATAAGCGCCTTGACCAGGCACTCTTTTTCGCCCACCAGCCAAAACGCCCAGCTCGTGAGCCAGCGATCGCCGCTACTCACTGCGGGGGGCAACACGTGCCTCCCAATCACCTGGCGCAACACGGCATCGTCGTGGCGGCAAATCCTGCTCACCGCCACCGCCAAGTCCGTGTCGCGCATCTTGCTCGCAATCACGTTGCATGCGCCCAAAACGTCCCCCGCCAAGATAAAGAAGCTCGCGGCGTCGCAGAACCGGTGCTTGCCCAAGAGCACATAGGCGTTCTTCAAGGCGGCCGTGCGCCACCGATCGTGCTCAAAGTCGTTCCGCAAAAACAGCTGCATCTTCTGCAGCTCGCAATGGCTGCTGCACTTGTACAAGCCGATCACGACCTGCTTCTTGCCGAGCGCCAAGAAAAGAAGGCTCGCAAGGCCCAGCGGGTCGCGCTCAGTCGCATACTCGTGGCGCGCGACCTGCTCCATCAACTCCGCGAGCCGGCCCGCCTTGACCCAGTATGCCATGCGTGCCCTCCGCACGTTTGCCCAGTTGACCTGCGCGTCCGCAAGCACCATGCCCAACAACGACTCGCGGTTGTCGCTGTGCAACGCCCAGTTCACGTCGCGCATCGTCAAGGCGCTTTTGCCCGATAGCTTATACCCCAAGTGGAAACGCATCGCATACGGGTCGAGTGCGCGCTTGTTCATCTCCAGCAACACCACGATAATGCCCGTGAGCGTCAACTGCTGGTGGCGCGTTAGCAACGGCAACGCCACTTTTTCCAAGTGGCGTAGCAAGTTTTGCGCGAGAGTATCCGAAAAGCTGTCCGTCCACACACCACTGGCATTGCCATGGTGGCCTCCAAGCAACAGGCCCATTTCGAGATCCAAGTCCCACGGAACCGGGTCTCCGCTCGTGAGCTGGGCGTGCAACGCCACAAGGATCTGGTGCACCATCGACACCTTGTCCATGAAAAGCGCCTGCACCAAAAACTGCGGGTGGTACACCGGCAAGACGCTGTTCAAGGCCTGCGCAAAGTGGTCCATCGTCAACAAGAGCTGGCTAGCGTGCAGGCCAGGACAGAACCCTTGGCACAATTGGCGGATCGTGTGGGCCACCGCCAGGTCCAAGTCACTGGCGCCGCCGCCGCCATCACCGTCGCCAAGTGATACCCAGTCATCGTCCACATACATTTGCTGCCCTGCAGCCACCACCATCCCCGAACACGCCGTCCATCGCGCGTCTACAATAGGCTCGTTCGTATACTCACCCACCCGCAAGCGCTTTATGGCGGCGAACGCCGGTACTGCGTTCGTATAGTCGTAGCGAAGCTGGCAGTAAATGTCCACCCGACTAAACGAGACCACCGCAAAGAATGCGCAGTTCTTTTTAAGGGTCCAGTCGATTCGTAGAATGGGGCCGTGCGGCACCGCCTCATAGTACTCCAACACGTCATTCTTGCTGTTCCAAATGTACACTTCACCCTGTGTGGTGATGGCGATCTTGTCGAGGTGTAGCGCGGCATAGATGTTTGTGGGTCCGCGGATACTGGTGTGGAGCACACCGTTGACGTGCCACGACAACTTGCGCCCCTCGAGTTCCAGGTGCAAAATGGTGATTTCACCATCTCTGGAAATGCACGATACCGTTAGCTTTTCCAAACTTACGGCGCCAACGTCAAGAGCGACGGCTTCACACGGAATGACGTCGCACTCGATTTCCTCAAGGCTATATGGCGATCTGTTGACTTTCCACGCGCGCACCGACCAATTGGAAAAGACCGCAACCACAAAGCTTGTGTTTTCGAAAACAAGGCTCGCTAGGCGGTACATGTCGTGCGAAACGTGCTCACTTCGCGAAGCGAGCAGTGCAGAATCCGCATAGCTTGATGGGGCCTCCCACAAGCTCAAACAGCCGGAACTTTCCCATACTGCAATCAACATGGCCGGCTCTTGTGGGGTGAGAATTGTAGCGTCGACAATGTGCAAGGGTGCGGCCAGTGCCTCGGCACTACTATACTTAATAGCATTCAGCCTAGGGACATTATCAATCAGCCTGGGCACATTATCAATCAGCCTCGGGACATTGTCAATCAGCCAGGGCACATTACCAATCAGCCTATGGTCATTATCAGTCAGCCTATGGTCATTATCAGTCAGCCTATGGTCATTATCAGTCAGCCTATGGTCATTATCACTCAGCACATTTGCACCGGCCAACAAATCAAGTCTGAATCTCTTGGACAAGGTGGCTCCATCGGGAAGCGGCAAGTGTTCCCACACGTAGTTATGCAGAGGCGAGTCCAGAATGGACAATACAAGTTTGCTGACCATGCCACCGGCACACCGAATCTGGCGCACGGGCAGAGACAGGCCCAGAAACTTGTCGCACATGGTGAACTTATCGACGGCAATGTCCATATCGATATGGCGTAGAGTTTTCTTGGTTCGGTCGTGGATCAATATGGACACTCCCTTTTTGAAATCAGGGCGCCGCGAGGGCCGCAGCACGGATACGGGGTGAGACTCCCAAAGTGCGCGCTCGTCATCTTCAACCGTTGGCCGATTCTTGTTGTGGCCGCGGAATGCATTCGTGGGGAAGGATCCGGCGGGGAGGGGCCTGTCGCTACCCGCAATGTATCGAATCGCCAGATTGTGAGGCGGAACCGTATAGCAGTTCTCCACTGCAAAGAGCTTGACTCTTGCACTTTTTGAAAACACAACAATGATGGGCGTTTCCGCTTGGGAATCATGCCATTGCGGCTCGAGAATTAGAACGTTGGCGGTTTGGTCCGGCGGGAACGCGCTTTTAAAGTCGTACTGTCCGCGCTTCTTTACATGGCGATGGCCGCTGATGGTATGACTGGCCCATAAATGCACCACGTGGTCACTAGTCACGGTGAACACCAAGCCGGATTCCACGTCCAGCGGGTGTCGTAGCGATGGCACGCTTGTCGGATTGAGAACAGAAGAGTTACTGGACTCTGCATTTCGGTACTGCCCGATGAACGCCTGCACGATAAACGTTCCGGGGTCATGCACCAAGTAGGCCACCTCAAAAACGCAATTCTCGGCGTCAAAGATGGAGCGGGACCATACCTTGGCAATGCGTGAAAAGTGTCCGGCGACTGACACTACTTTGCCAGCATCGGGTGTGATGTCGAGCGACAGAACAGGGTTGGACTCCGTGGACTTCCAGCGCAAAGTCCAGTTCCATCCGTCAAGTGCTTCCTCCAACGCGTAGAGACGAATGTCAGTGCGTGACCCTACTAGCAACGCATTATCTGTCGCGGCCCACGCAAGACACGAGACGCCGTGCAAATTCCGAATCGACACAAAGGGTTTCCATCTGGGGATCGTCATGAACTCTCGTTCCGGGGCGAATACCAATACGCAGTCCGACTGCGCGACGGCGATGAAGCCGTTGGCTTCGTTGAACGCCAACAGCTGCAGCGGTTCGCCCACCGAGATCGTTTGCAAGCTGCGGATGAGCGTGCGGGACACGCGCGTGAACGGCGGCGAGGATTTCGAGGACACGATAATGCGGGGGCCCGAAGCATACGCGATCACATGGTGTTTGGACCAGAGCCCGTGCAGAGAAGCTTGAGAGCCGCAGTTGACCGCGCCCGGGACAAACTTGATTGTCATGGAGTGGGGGTGTGGCAATTGAAAAGAAGGCGACCCCGGACTCCGAGGTTGGACTGCACACTGACGCGACTTTTCACATCGGTCGCCCCTCAGACATCGCTAGCCTGACCACTCTGGATGGGCGCAAGGTTCGTACCGTGCCTGCTATACTGCCGCCGTCACACTCGAATACTAATCACCAGGACAGTTGCAAAGATGAGAAGAAGGCGTTGGCGGTGTGCCTCCAGCGCTCTCCCTGCGTGATGATCCAACGACACACCCCGAAGGAGTGCCTCACAGACCCTGTGCTCAAGACCGAGCTTCCCGAGATATGCGTGGGCCACTTCAAGGCGTTCATGAAGTGCAAGAGCGGCATGTTCGACATGCGTAAGCGCATGTCGGGGAACGCTCCCTTGCTGACGGGCAAATACGATCTGACGTACAACGATTTATCCAGCGGCAATTTCGACCCGCGGGAGGAAATGCGCAAGCTTGATGCTATGAATGTGAACGTGGCCAAGCAGAAACAGATGAAGGAGAAGGAAGAGGGCGCTTCGTAGAGTATGTGTATTTAAGAAAGGCTCATACGTGGTGAGCTCCGGAGCCGTGGCCTTCCCCGCGTACCTGACATGCCTCGGAGCCTCTACTACAGTGTACGGTAGCCCACCCTTCCCCGCGTCTTGACATGCCTCGGAGCCTCTACTACAGTGTACGGTAGCCTACCCTTCCCCGCGACTTGACATGCCCCGTAGCCTCTACTACAGTGTACGGTAACCTTCCCTTCCCCGCGCACCTGACATGCCCCGTAGCCTCTACTACAGTGCACTCTAATCTGCCACATGAAGAATACCACCCAAATTGGCAAACGATTTTCATCACACCACCTGTCATCGTGCTTAATTTTCCACTCTTGACTCGTAAATTTTTACAGTTCGCCGCCTAGCTCTCGGTTTGTTTCACCAATGACTGCCAGTGAGAATTTAGCTGCGGATACGGTCGACGCTGACCGCGTGCGCGACCTCGAGTACCTCTTGGAAGCTCTTTGTCCCCGCATTGTTGAGTACGTCGCGAGAGCCACCCCGTCGGACCCTCGCTACGATGAGCAGGCCCTCGGCACGTACCACGAGCCGGCCGCGTTGCAGCAGATATTCGCAGGCCCACAATCCATCCAGAGCTCTGGCCAGTCGCTCGATGCCATTCTCCAGCTGATCGACCAGGTTCTACAGTACTCTGTCAACACCTGGAGTCCCGGGTTCATGGACAAGCTCTATGCGTCCAACACCCCGATCGGTGTCGCCGCCGACCTCATTTTGCTGATGCTCAATACCAACTCGCACGTATACACGGTGCTGCCCGTGTTGCTGGTGTTGGAGAATTACATTGGCGCCGAGTATGCTCGCATGTTTTTCGGTAGAGACAACCACGAGTGTGGCGGCCTCACCTTCCCCGGCGGCTCCTACTCCAACTTGACCTCGATGCACATGGCCCGCGCCCTTGCGTATCCCGAAACAAAAGCGCTGGGGAACGGGGCCCGCCGCTTCGCGGTGTTCACGTCGGCTCACTGCCACTACCTGGTGGAAAAGTCCGCCATCTTGATCGGTCTTGGCAGCAGCCTGGTGTTCAAGGTGCCGGTCGACTCGGCGGGCGCCATGATACCCCTCAAGTTGCAGGAGAGTATTGAAGGGGCGATCGAAGCGGGATACACCCCCTTTTACGTGAATGCCACTGCCGGCACTACTGTCTACGGCCTGTACGATCCTATACGCGCCATATCTGCGGTCGCGAAACGGTTCAAGTGCCATTTGCACATTGATGGGCTGTGGGGCGGCAATGTTGTGTTTTCCCGGCGGTACGGCCCGGCCCGCCTTGACGGATGCGAGCTTGCGGACTCGGTGACCGTGAATCCGCACAAGATGTTGGGGGTGCCCAATACGTGCTCATTCTTGCTAGTCCCGCGGGTGCGCGAGTTTCAGCGGGCAATGAGCTTGCACGCGCCGTACTTGTTCCACAATCGCGACGGAAACGCCCTGTCGCTGGAGAACTTTGACTTGGCGGACGGCACCATGGGATGCGGCCGCCGCGCCGACTCGTTCAAGCTCTACTTGGCGTGGAAGTTCTACGGGACCGACGGGTTCGAGCGGCGCGTCGACCATGCCTATGGCATCGCGCAGCTGTTCATCAGGAAACTAGGCCTGGACCCGCGATTCGCAGTGTGCCAAGACACGACTGCGGCGTGTGAGCCGGCCTGTCTCCAGGTCTGCTTCTACTACCGGCCTGCGCATTATGCGTCAGCGTGCCACACGCAAGTTACCCGCTTCATCTCGCGAAAGCTACACCATGACGCTCGCTTCTTGGTAGACTTTTCGCCGCCGCCAGGCACCAGTTCGGACTCTGCGCCTGGCGAATTCTTTAGGGTGGTATTCAATGCGCCAGTGATTCTGCAAGAGACGGTTGACCATTTGATTGCGTCAATCATCAAGGCTGGAGAGTGTTGGAAGCAGTAGGTTGTGGAAGCACAGTGCGTCGTCTATTCGCTATATATATATTCTACCTAGACGACTTCAAGAAAAGGTCAAACAGAAATCCAAGTAATCGCATGTACGAGTCGGCAGGGCGCTATAGCGAAGAGTAATCGCATGTACGAGTCGGCAGGGCGCTATAGCGAAGAGTAATCGCATGTACGAGTCGGTAGTGCGCTATAGCGAAGAGTAATCGTATGTACGAGTCGGCAGGGCGCTATAGCGAAGAGTAATCGCATGTACGAGTCGGCAGGGCGCTATAGCGAAGAGTAATCGCATGTACGAGTCGGTAGGGCGCCCTGAAGCGAAGCAGGCCCTCAAGGACATCTGTCTCACGTGACAACTAAAAAGTTTAGTCGAACTTCAAATAGCATCACGCTTCACCAACCCCACGACATACCAGCCCGCCAAGCATGAGTCGATTGAGGTCCGAGAAGCGGATGAGGAAGTTCCTTATCGAACAGATTAAAGCACGTAAAGTAAACGGAGCGCGTATCGCGAAAGGAAACGACAAAACGGAACAGGAGTTGCGGCGGCTACGTCTCGCGCCCCAGGTGTTTTTATTCAAAAACATGTTCTCGGGCCAGGTCATGTACTCGCAGGTGCCGGCATACCACCAGGACCAGATTGACCAGCAGTTCGTGCGGCCCAACTGGGAGAACCGCAAGCCGCAGCGCCGAAACGATTATTGGCGGATAATGGCCGTCGCGACCTTTGCATCGTACGAGTATGCTGTTGCGGCGTACAATGGGCTCGTGCAGTTGAGACGTGCGCGCGACACGGTTCAAGTCAAGCAGGCCAAAGAAATGCGCCACAAGAACGACGACGGGAACACATGGTACTCGAGCCAGTTCCGGCCGACCTACGCGCAGGAAGCGGTAGCAGACTTGGCCCACGTGGTGGACGAGTTTGAGCTCGAGAACACCAGGATCAACTGGGAGTCGTTGTGGCGCAAGGGAGCCGACGAGCACTGGCGCGAGGACTTGGTAGAGCACGAGGAGCTTCCGGCACACAGTCCGCAGAACCAGTCGGTGATGCTAGACGAACTACGGGAGCGGGCGGTGTCCGAGTTTGCCAAGGTACGAGGGAGCAGTCCCGCTGACGCGTTGCCATTGGTGTAGGTAACTCTGTGCCGCTGTTTGCACTCTCGGCCGCCGCGCTACGCTGTCTACTTGGGCATGGAGAAATAACACAGTCCTTCGTGCTTAGTAAGTGATCAAGGGATGAATCACGCGAACGTTATTTGTCCCGATCTGCGAGACTATCGCGCGGTGCTTGACGTTCACAAATGTTTCCGTGGAATTAGAAATGTGACGGTGAAATTAAGAGGAAGAGCTGCGATCTGAAAAGGGGGAACGGGACGGGATACATCCACAGCACACAACAGGCGCGCACCTCCGCCGGAACCTTATTCCTATTGTAAAAGTAGCCCTTCCCGCCGGATGAGCCTGTATCGGTATGGCGCCATCCCGATTCCCGCAAGAAAAAAGATTTCACAATATGCAGGATTAGGAGGGCCCAGATTTCGGGTTTAATTGTTTATGTAAGGAAATAATATTTTGCTCTCCAGAGTTTTGCGCTTTTCCAGCGACAGCGCGCTCCCGTCAACGCGCCCACGCGACTAAAGTTACCTATTCTGAGCCAAAAGCAACGGCGCGTATCTCTTTGCAGCTGCAAGGCACTTCGTGACGGCGGTGCAGGCGCACGCTATTCTCAGTTCCAGACACTCTGATGTTACTGTTTCAAACCGCGATCGAGATGCGCGCAGATTCTGTTCGTGCCCGGGTAATACACCCACGCTCGCTCCGGGTACCCTCAATTCGTGATGTTCCCCGGCGGGTGATCAATTGCAGATTGGGCCGCAGAGATTGGGCCGATCTCCGCGGCTGTGCGAGACTCAAAATTATCAGTCCTCCTCGGGAAATACGCCTATTGTTGAAGCTACCTCTATTATGCAGTCGTATAGGAAAGCGCATCACCGGAGTAACCGGATAACCATCACCAGCCCTCTTTCTGCTCGTATTCTTCTGCTGCCGCACGCCGCCAAATTTTCGGCTCCACTATCTAAAGGTGGGGCGTCTCTCTCGTCGACAGTCCAATAAAAACGATGAATTTTTTCAATAGCTTGGCGGCAACGACGACGGAAGCGTAAAAAAAATTATCATGATCTCTCATCTTTTCGGGACACAGCACGCATGATTAGGATTTTTGGACCCTCCGGCCCATGCAGTGCAATCGAACTTGACAATGTGAACGGGACAGACGCGTGGTAGTACTACGTGACTCATTCCTTCCTCGGCAAGGAGGGGCATCCAGAACATTCCCTACCTGTGCTCACGATGCCGTGAGGCTTTTTTTTTTCCCATCGTCACAGACGGTGAGAATTCTCACGCAATGCATGATTGACGACGCAGGATCGTGATTGGGATGGCCCAATCCGGCCCGCCGCCGTGATATAAAATCTCATTTGTGTTCTGAAAACGACCGTCGTCCTGGTTGCATTCTCGAGAAAAGTACCTCGCGCCCCACACGCTGCGCAATTGGCTCGTCGCATTTCGCTAATCTATATAAAGACCCTATTCTTTCGCCTATTGTTCCAGGGCTTAGTTGTTTGTTCTTCTTGAATACATTTTACGTCGGCATCCCCCCCCCACTCTCTCATCAGCTCACGCTATTTCTTGATAACTTGAGTCTCCCGGACCATTTTTTCTTGTCCCTCGACCTCACCGCTCTGTCACCCTAACTACAAATGGCGAACTCTTCAAAGTCTGAGATCATCGCTGTGGTGGATGACGTCTCCAGCAGGAAACCTAGCGTCGACGATTACCAAGACAAAATTCCCCTCACCAAGTGGTATGACCGCAAGCTCTTGTTTGGCTTACGCTACTCTGATGCCATGGTTCAAATCGTGATGCTCTCCTTTGTGGTGTTTATGACTCCCGGTATGTTCAATGCCCTTAGCGGCATTGGTGCGTCCATCTCTGATGTGGCTACGGCTGATAACTCTAACGTCGCTCTTTATGCGACATTTGCCTCTGTCGGTTTCTTTGGTGGAACAATTTGTAACTACATTGGTGTACGCATATCTCTTATGGTTGGTGGAACTGGATACGCACTCTACGCGGCGTCGCTCTTGGCACACAGTCATACCAAGAATTCAGGCTTTGTCATCTTTGCCGGAACGTACTTGGGTTTCTGTGCGGCCTTGCTCTGGGCCGCCCAGGGCACCATCATTATGTCGTACCCTACCGAGGATCGCAAGGGCCGCGCCATCATGGTCTTTTGGGTGATTTTCAATTTCGGTGCGGTGCTCGGCTCCATCATTCCCTTGGCGGATAACTTGGAGAATAAGGGCTCGACCGCTAACGACGGCACGTATATCGGCTTTATCATCTTGATGTTCTCGGGACTGGTGATTGCCTTTTTCATGTTGCCGATTGACCGCGTGCGACGTAGCGATAACTCTCGCGTGTCTGCCAAGAAGCACCCGCACTGGAAAGAGGAGCTTCTCGGACTCGTGCGGCTCTTGAAGAATGAACCGCGGATTCTCTCCTTGTTCCCCATGTTTTTCGCCTCAAACTGGTTCTACACTTATCAGTTTAACAATTTCAACCATCCTCGCTTTAACCTCCGCACCCGTTCGCTCAACTCATTGTTGTACTGGTTTGCCCAAATGATTGGTGCCGTGGTCTTGGGAATGGTGATGGACTTGAAGCATTTCAGACGCCTGGTGCGTGCTCGTATTGGCTTTGCAATTGTGTTTATCCTGGGAATGGTGATCTGGGGATGCGGCCTCAAGTTCCAGATGGGATATACTCGCTTCGACGTGAGCGCCACTAACCCCAATCGCCTTACGCCCATTGATTTCGCGGACAAGGGCTACTTGGGCCCGCTCTTCCTCTATATTTTCTACGGCATGTTTGACGCCGTCTTCCAGTCCTTCATCTTTTGGACGCTTGGTGCCTTGTCCAATAACCCAAAGAAGGTGGGATTGTACGCTGGTTTCTACAAGGGCGTGCAATCTGCAGGTGGTGCCATCTCATGGAGAATGGACGCTGTTGAGAAGCCGTTCATGCATATGTTTCTCTCGTCGTGGATTCTCGTGATGGGGTCGCTCGTGGTCGCTGCCCCCTTGATCTTTTTCAAGATTGAAGACCACACCGCACCTGAAGACGACTCTATACTGTCTTTCCACAATGAAGCAATGGACGAGGAGGAAGAAGTCGAAGCCAAGGCGTAGAGAGGTGGATTGGTTTTCTTTGTAGAGTTGTGAGTAGTCCTGTGAAATAAAATTATTGTTGTTACTCTATCGCATTAAAAGTACCCCTGTTGTTAGCGCGGTTATATTTGTGCCGTGTCTAAATTAGTTTATCCCGGGGTCCCTCTACGCGATGGCACATCTCTGCCAAAGAGCGACTCCCATTACAGGTCGAGAGTTTTGCTACAAGTCGTGCTAAGGATTCCAAAAAGTGCATTCCATTTTCCTTTTTTCCTCTCTCATCACATCACCTTGCCATGAGCATCGATGATAATGATCTCTACCTCTATGACTTGACTATACAACCGCCATCGGCCACTCCAAACGCTCTTGTGGGCCTGTTCCAGGGCGCACGCGCATCGTCCGAACTAGTGCTTGCCTCAAAATCTCTAATCGTCCTATACAATCTAGACGCATCAACGGGCAAACTCCTGCTAGCTTCACAACAAAACTGTTTCTCTACCGTGCTTAGACTTGGTAAGATCCGCCTTCCCGGTGCCTCCGTCGATTTGCTAGTAGTAACTAGCGATTCCGGTAATCTTTCAGTCCTACAATACTCAACAGATGCGCGTCGCTTCGAACCATTCGCTCAATTACCCTTTGCGAAAACAGGATTCTCTCGCTTCACCCCGGGCGAATACTTGGCAATAGACCCTCAGAACCGCGCTATTTGCTTGGGGGCACTAGAGCGCTGCAAGTTGGTGGTGTCCATCGCTTCGACCGATGGTAATGTGGGATTGACCACGCCCTTGGAAGCCTCCTTTCCTGGCTCGGTATGCTTGTGTTTGGAGGCATTGCACACACCCCTCGGGAACCCCACATTTGCCGCAATCGAGTGTGCACCATCAAGCTCGCCACAATTGGTATACTATGAACTTGATCAAGGTCTCAATCATGTGATACGTCGCAAATCTGGCAATGCTCTTGACTCGACAGTTTCCCATCTTGTTCCGTTGCCTGCCCCTATTGGTGGGCTTTTGGTGTGCGGTGAATCGTGGCTCATGTATGACTCGCCCGATTCGAATACGAATACTCACTACTTGCCGATCCCCACGCAAAGTGGAGCGCCCTTGCAGCGGGTTGTCGCACACACTCTTCACCCCTTGAAAAAAAGTGCCTTCTTCCTCCTAATACACTGCGATTCTGGTGATTTGTTCAAAATAAGCGCGGACTATAACCATGACCGTGGGATTCTAAGCTCCTTATCCATCTCCTTCTTCTCTAACGTGCCATCCAGCTCTAGCATTTGCATTTTCAAGTCGGGCTTCTTGTTTGCTAACGCGTGGAACTCTTGTCAGAGATTGTATCAGATTGAGAACTTGGGGGACGACTCAAAATCTCAAAGTTTCTCATCACGCGATTTCGGCTCCAAGGACACGGCACAGAGTCAATCTGTAGGCGCATCCTCCTCTGTGAACGCGATCGAGCGATTGACATTGACTCATTCTTTCGATTCGCACGTCTCTATTGTCGATGCCGCATTTGCTCCGTTAGACGAACAGCGGATGCATCAGCTTCCTGATTTGCTCTTGCTATGCGCGGACTCCTTGCAGCGCGCCCGACGCGGAATCAAAAAATCAATACTCGTACAGTCGCCCCTTCCTATTGTGCCCACGGCCATTTATACGTGCAAGCTCAACTCGGCATCCGAAAACGATGAGTACTTGGTTCTCTCCTCAAGCAAGACTCCTCAGACCCTCGTATTGTCAATTGGAGAGACTGTGGAAGAGGTGAAGGACTCTCATTTTGAACTCGCTCATTTCACCCTCGCAGTGCAACAGGTGGGGAAGCACTCCGTCGTGCAAGTCTATACTACTGGTATTCGCCACGTTAATACAAATTCGACTCCAGCCAGTACCTCCGATTGGTTCCCTCCTGCTGGCATTCGAATCATTGCAGCGGCCGCTACCAACTCTCAGGTCGCCGTGGCATTATCGAACGATCAGGTCTGCTACTTTGAAATCGATACCCATGACGATCAGCTTATAGAGTACCAAGATCGACTCGATGCCCCGGCGCGCATCACTTCACTAGCCCTCTGGAATACTCGTCTTGGAAAATCACCATTCTTGGCTATGGGTAGTCAAGATAACACGATCGCGGTTGTTTCGTTATTGACGCACAATTGCCTCGAAACTCTCTCTCTCCAAGCGCTTTCGGCTGTGCCCACATCCCTTTTGATTCTTTCCTCTCTGTCGAGGAAGCAATCGCCTGCAGTTCACATTGGTATGGAGAGCGGGCTCCATGTTCACACTCTGCTCGATGAGATCTCGGGTACCCTCTCGGATACACGCACTCAATACCTTGGACTGTTGCCGGTGGAACTCGTGTCAATCCCAAGTCCTGTCAATAACTCTGCGGACGCGATTTTTGCCATTTCCTCTCGCTCGCACGTGGGGTTCAACTATGACGGTGAGTTTGTGGTTTCCCCCTTGCTCGACACTAACGCCCTGTGTGCAGCTCCCTTAACAACCCAAGATTTGGGTGGTGACGCTATCGTGGCATTCTGCGACGGGGTGCTTGAGATTTTCACCATTGGGAGTGCGGATGGAGAGTTTGATCCGACGCAAAACTTTGCTTTCGAATCGACCGCCTTATCAATGTGTCCCCGCAAGATGGTAATCGAGGAGAAATTTGCATATATCGCTGAATACGAGCCGCGCTTCTCAGCAAACACAAACACCAATTTGCAAAATGACTTGCCATCAGAAAATCCGCCATCAAATTCGGCATGTATCGAGGTGATTGATTATTACCAACTGAAAGTTATACAGAAAGTGCTTTTGAATGTTACACCACTCTCGATATCTATAGTCCGTTTCGGATCAAGGCACAATGAGCCAATGCTCGTATTGGGTGGTTTCACCAGCGTGGGGAAACACGTTTTATTGACATTTACCATCCAAAAAGACCAATCCTTGGTCGAATTACATCGAACGCCAGTTGATGAGCCACCTTACGCTTTAGTTGAGTTCGAGGGTAAGCTTCTTGTCGGCTTGGGCCAGTATTTGCGACTCTACGACATTGGCAAGTCGCAACTTTTGCGCAAGGCCTCCTCACGTTTAGAGCAATTTTCACGCATCATGCGCATATGCAAATGCGGACATTATCGCCTAATCGCCACGGATGTTCGTCAGGGCTTTAGTTTCATAAAGTATGACGTGGACGAAAATGCGTTCGTTCCCTTTGCTGATGATTGTTCCTCGAGACAAATATCGGCCGTTTGCACTCTAGACTACGACACCATAATCGCTGGGGATAAGTGGGGGAATTTCAGCGCTGCGAGATTACCTCGGAACATATCGACGCCCTCTGATTATGATTGGTCGCTTGTCAAAACGCAAGACCCATTCTTGAACGGCTCGGCAAATCGCCTGCGCCTCATGTGTGAAACCCATGTCGGTGATATTATTACCGGATTGTGTGTTCGCGGAACCCAAGCAGCTTCTCCCGCGATTATCTGCTGTGAGATGCAGGGGCTGGTACGCTGCTACCTTCCGCTCCAAACAAAGCAGGAGGTGGACTACTTTATCAAGCTTCAAAGCTTGATGGAAGCCTGTTATTTCTACGACTTTGAAGACTTTGATCGTGACGCGCATATTCCTAATTTGCTTGGAAGAGACCATTTGAAATATCAGAGTGTTTACAATCCCCGGAAAAACGTAATCGATGGAGACTTTATCAGTCTATTTCGCTCTCTTCGACCGGCAGTCAAGCACAAAATCGCATCAGCAATGAATCGAAGCCCCGCACAAATAGAGGGCAAGATCCAGGGAATGCGCCTCCGCGTTGGTTGACCAGTCACTTTGTATGATGTAGTTTATTTCCAATGTTTTCTTTTTCTTCTTTGGGTATGCTACAAATGTTTTAATATTTACGACGCGTCTTTCCCCTTGACACGAAACACACTTGATCCTCTTTGATTCGAGGGAGATTCATGCGGATCTGTCGGCGATAGTCGTTTACGCAGCGAAGTCGGGCTCCCGCGATGCAGTGGCAGCGGGGCATTCGGAGTGCTAAACTGCACAAAGTTCCAAAAGGCGGGCGACGACTGCGGCGGCTGGACACTTGCGGCACCCGACTTCAGAGTCAGGCCGGGCTTTGCACTACGATCAGGGGTGAATGCCTCCTGTATCAAGGGCTTCCTAGGACTGGCGGATTCATTGTGACCCAGACTACTGAGCCCGTACTCTCGCGTTTTCAATAGTTCCGGGTCCTTGATGGCTTTACTCGAATCCATCCCCATCTTTTGAGTCGCGTCTAGCGAAGATCTAGATTGGGCATGGTCGGAACCATCAGCACTAACCCCTTCCACTCTTCCAGGGCTAATAGGCTCTGGGGATTCTGCTCTAGCCGCATCATGTGAACTCCGACCCTTTTGTGGCGGCCGTATGGGGGAAGCAAGTTCCTGCATCCCCGCCGGCCGATTAGCAGTGGGCGACGTGGGGTTGTTGAGCAGTTTTTGAGGGCCTTGCTGCGCAAAGGCAGGGTTTGAACCACCGTCGGCTCCATTTTGATGCGCTTCGCCCGGCCGTGCCGCATGCGGATAATTAAAGGGCGGCTCGGTCTTGGGTTCCGGTGGTAGCAAGTGAGAGGGCCAGAGCCCCTGTTGCTGCAAGTGCTGCGGCGGCTGCAACCCAAATTGCTGTGTTATTTGCTGGATATGAGCATAGTATTCGGGACTCACTGCCACTTGGCGATTGCGCAGATACTCGGGAAGATGCTTGTGGGTTGCAAGATGCAACTGTAGCTGACGGGAAACCGAAGAGCCACGCCGCGTTTTTGCGGTGGGTCCCAGGCGCATTCTCTCCATAAAGTCTCTCTTGTACGCTTCGCTGATTTGCCACTTCATACCCTTGCCCGGCTCACTAGGTCGCCGTGGCGTCTTTTCGAATGCCTTGTTGAGTGAGAGGTTGTGGCGGATCGAATTCTGCCAGCCGGTTTTCGAGTGGCGATAGTACGAGTAGCGCAGTGAAATCCACGAGTAAATCTCCAGCAACGAAAGAGCGCCTTCCGGATCGGATAGAATAGCCTGGGTGATCATGGTGGCATATGAGTATGGTGGTTTACTATTACGAGCATCGTCACGCGAAAGATCCTCGTCCAAGTTTGTTTGGAGCGACGAAGCGGCGGCTGCATTGAGCGTTTGAAGATGCGAGTCTGCTTCGAACGGAGCCGGCGGAATCAGCCCATTGGCCACATTGCCTTGACCAGTCAGCAACTCCCAAGGCGGCGGCGGGACCAGCTGCGTCAGCAGGTGCTGCAGCAGCGGTGGCCGGTGCAGATAGGTAGTATTGTACTCGGACGTACCTTGAGGATACTGAGCGTACTGAGGGTGCATGCCCTGTTCGGAAACGGATCCCGAGCGCGAGTTCATGTGTCGGAGGGGCATGGCCATTTCCTTTATCCTGGCAAGGTAGCGTGGGAGCACTCGCGGCAGCACCTGAGCTGGTGAGTCTGGAAGAATAAACATCATTTGGGTGCCACCGATATCGAGGATAGCACCTGAATGTAACACAGTGGAGTGGCCGGGACCGACCTGTACCTTCTGACCGTCGACACGGGCACCGTTCCGGCCACTGACTAGCAATTCCCAGCACCTCCGATCGAGGTTATACACTATGGAAGCATGCTGGCGCGACACGACTTTTGCGGGACCCAAATCGATGTCAACAGTCTGGGACGGCTGTGGGTGCGAAGCCAGTCCTGTGGGGGCACTCGGGACAGGGGTAGGTAGGGGGGCTTCAGTGTTGCGGCCGAAGGAAATTCCAAGCGACTTTACGTAGTAGGTCCATGACCGGCCTGCTATCTTTGCGTACGCTTGTACCTCCATGGGCAGGTTTTTGTTGTTATCATACGCCATTGCCACATTAGTAGGATCATCCGGAGCGTAGAGAGCCATGATGACGGCATTGATCATTTCAGCATGGTCAGCAAATACCGGGTCAGACAGCTGGTCGGGGTAGCTCTCCGCTTGGGAGGATTGATGCGAATCAGACAGCATGAGGGGGAGAAGGTATCAAAACCGCCTCAAGAGAATGCAGGGTAAGGAGGAGTGTCCCTCAGAGGAAGGAGCCACAGGAAAAGAGCCGAGGGAAGAACGGAAAAAGAAAAGAAGAAAAACAAGGAGGAATCAACGGCTCCGAATGCGAACAAGGCTCTGGTCGACCTCGGAAACTCAAACAACGCCAGCTTCAACACCAATAGGAAGAACGCTCAATAGTCTCTGAACTGTTCAGCCAGGAAAAAAATATTCCTTGTTGACAAAACAAATTTTTCTTCGTGAGCCTACCTTGTGTGCAGGTGCACTGAAATCGGGGCTTTATCAGCGGTACCGAACCGGTAAAGTAAACGAATTTTTGAGGGTGACAAAGCCTCGAGCATCGACTGGTTCGGGTGTGACAATGTCCACCATTGCATCTTCTTCTGCTTGTAGTCGCTGGTGGTGGAGTTGGGCGTCGTCGAGCTCGTCAAATTCGTCCTCTCGTTCCTCGTACTCAATGCACTCCTCTACCTCCACAAAGTCCGGGGCAAGCGCGCTCCACTTTTGGGGGAACTTGACTTGCCACATGTAGACCATGCCCAGATCTATACCTGTAGCACCAATCGCACATCTTCGGTGGTTCCATTGCACGTCGACCAACTCCTCCGTACTGCCCTCAAGAATCTTGATGAGTGATCCGAGCGATGTCTCCCATACATAGAGATCGTGCGACGACGTGCCGTATGCTGAGGCCACAAGAAAATCACCGTTGTGATTGAACAGCACAGAGTTCCACTGTAGCCGGTTCACTACGTCCTGATACTTGTGCACCATCTCCAACTCATCCCACACGATCTCCCTCAGCAGGTCCTCGAGGTCCGGGAGTGTATACTGCCGAATGATACGGTCAGACAGATTGATCGCAATAGTGCGTCCAGTAGAGGCAAAAACAAGGTTTTTTATGTTGGCGGTTGTGGCCCGTAAACGGTAAACCACCGTAAGCGTAGCCGTATCGAACACGTTTATAAATCCTTTGGATGTGCCCGTGAAGATAAACGCGCCGCTGTTGGGTAAAAAAGCCGTGACAAGTGTAAAATGCTTATCTTTTTGCAGGTGGTAGTCGTTGGCAACATCACTACCTGTAGCTTGGGCAGCAGTGGGCGGATGCCACTCGGGATAGGTTGGTAATTCCCTTATTATCACGTCTGAAATATTTGACATATCAACAAATACTGCACTTTCGTCAATCAAGCTAGCAGTGAACTGGAACACATTACATGGGTGCATTGACGCCAGCCATATAGGACTATCGAATGTTATGACGCGTATCGCCGGTGATTGGATATGACTATCAGGAATTTTGACGCTTGGACTCTGTAGCATATTGAAAGTCTTCTGTTGTGAGTATAGAGGTGATCTATTGACCAAGTCCAAATCCCACAAGATACATTTCCAGTCTTGGCTTGAGGATAGAATATAGCGACCGCATTTGCTCCATGAGAGGGACGTGATGGGACGCGTATGTCCCTGGTCAGAAATCGTCGCAACCACCGCTGCAGATGCCATCAAGTCGTATATGACAATAGAGCCCGATGCCAGCCCTGACGCGAGATAGTCGCCCTTGTGACTGAATTTTATCACGAGAGAATGGTCGCTGTTGAGAATGGTTTCAAGTGAATCGGGATACTCTGTGGCCACTGCGAATGGATCTAAAAGAGACAAGTTCATTTCACTTTATATTTCCTTGAGTTTCCTGGTGCGCCGATTGGCTTGAATTGACCGTGGGGCGAGTGTTGAGCTATAGATCTTTCACCAAACAATAGCCTGGTGACGACGTCCCGTAGAAACCGGTAACGCGACATGCGAAAAACAAATTAGTGATGCTTGGCTAAAAATTACGATTTTCCTTGTATAGTGCGCAGTAAATTTAGTGACGAGTCCATGTATTTTTAGGGAAATAGCATGAACAATGCAGTACAATTAGTAATATTTCTCGAACGAGATACTGATGTTTCTCAAAGAATTTAGTGATATTTTTATATTTCTCGAACGAAATACTGATGTTTCTCGAAGAAATTAGTGACATTTCAGCAGTCGCGCAGTGAAATTAGTGACATCTGTGTAAAATCTTAATCTCATCGAATTGGCGGCTAACAGGTCAAGCCCAACACGTATTGTTATCGAAACTTCGCTACATCAGGCAGACCAGAAATTTTTGTAAGATCCAAAGCCTGGGTGGGTACTACGCTTTCATCAGCCACTGATGCTCCGTGCACATGTCTCCCACAATCTCTTCGCGGCGCTTTGATGATCGTAATGTCCTGTTTATCACTACTACCTTGGCCACTCCTCGCCCCGCTACTTGCCAGCTTCTGCTAGATGATCAGACTCCGCTGGTCCTCCAATCTCCAATATTTGATTGGGCATGCATGGACTTGGTGCACATGACGATTAACTCACAGCGGTTCCGTGACCTTTTTGGAAGTGTCGTGGCGCTAGAGCCATGTCTCCACTATGTTGCCGTCGCAACCTCTCATGGAGCTGTAGTGTGCTTTGATTACCAGCAATCAGTGCGATACATCCTTCAGCCTTGTTCCGCTCTCGATAATTCTTTGCGCGCCACCGCTATGGCGTGCTCTGCCGACTCTTCCTACATCTCTGCCGGCTATCACAATAGCATGATTTGCGTTTGGAATCTTGAGAATGCTAAGCCAGTTGCTCATCGAAAATGGGAAGATTCGGCGTCCTTGCCCATGTTGAAAATCTGCCAGGAGGTGGACTCTGACGCACCGCCGCAATCAATATTCAATTTGAAGCTATCCCGGATCACTTCGAGTCTGGCGAGCGCGGGTCCTCTTACTAGACCAAATCAACTCCCTGCTGCAAGCACCTCGACGAATGCCGCGCCCACAACCTTACATGATAGAGATTCCGGTGAATACGACCCAGAGAGTGTTCCTGCGACTCTGTCCGTCTTACTAACAAATACTTCCTCAAATGAGAATACATCAATATTTCTGACGCTTGCAACACCAGATTCTGTGGGCACGGCTTCTGAAGTTGCGTCAGTTGGCCTGACTCTGACTTCAACGGGCACCCCGAGCACCTCTCCAGAGGAACCATCCAAGAAGTTTCCAAAAATAGTCACTGTCCTTAAAGTATCGAACCTCGCCCAGACTCTCATGCCATCAGATTCTGCTTCTCTGTCTCCCGCAAACGAATCCTCACAAGAAAACGTAACCACTGCTGCCGTGAATCCTCGAGGGATTATTGACGTTGCCTTTTTGGGAGGTCTGAATACATGTATGGTTTCTCTCGACACTGATGGTGTCTTGACTCACCACCATATCGCACAAACATTCCTTACTCATCACCACCACTCTTGCCGCCAGGTTTTGTCAGGCGTGAAGGCGTTTTCACCGCTCACTTTAGGACCCTTTCCTACTTTGACCGATCACATGGGCCTTGTGGCTACTGCCACCTGTACGGGTATTCGCATTTTTTCTTGTGCTTCTCTTACTACTCCGGATGCATACCTCTACCGTCATCACGCCCACATTCCTATGGAGTCGAATGATAGCGGCGTGTCACTCGACTGGTGTCCCGCAACCCGCTTACCTTCTCTGGAATCGCGGTTACGGCTTCTTGTTGGCACTGGCGACTGCGTCTACGTGGTTGAGCTCGTGACAGAAATTCTGAGACATTGTCAGCAAATAGTAAATGAGGCGCTCGACAAGGACAAGGCTATTCCTCCTCTAATATTCAAAGTTACCGCTACTTGGAAGTCGCATTCGCCTATTCTGTCGGTAAAATGGCTCCTGCCTTTTCTTGTGATGGTAGTGACCAAGAGTGACCTGGCGATGAAGATTTTCAAGTTGCACCTTGACAAGAAACTGCTCGCGGTAGTAGCTCATGAAAAAGTTTCACATTTCGTGTTGAATCCCATCCGAGACACCTGCCAACCCTTTGTAAAACGATTGCAGAATCGCGTGTTCTTTCTTGTCCATGGCACTAGCCCTCCTACCCGCGTGATAATTGGGACACGACTTTCGTGGCATAGCATGCAAGCTCGCCTCTCAAAGATGCCTGACCGCGAGAATCTACAAGCACTCTCATGGCTCATGAAAAGCGATAACGCAGGAGTCATGCTCCTGCTCGGACTACCGCAAGTAAAAAGCGAGAGATTCGAAATCATCGAGCCTCAGCTCGTCGACGCCATGACCTCTTCCTTAAAACGCATGTTTGGTGAGAGCGATTCCACTTTGGGGAGTATTGATTTTTTGTTGGAGATCGCCGCTGGTCTTGACACTGTGCATATGGAAGCCATCATCGAGCAGATTTTGAATCGTGTTGATGATGATGCCACATTCTTTCTGCGTTTGCAGCCCTTTGTGTTGGATAATCGGATCGCAGAGCTTTCGCCTCTAGTTTTGCAACGCCTAGTGCAACATTACGCTTTGGTGAATGGGAACCTCCTAACCCAGCTCTTGTGTTCTGTTAACGTGTCACACTTGGACATTGACTTGACGCTTGCCGTGTGCCGCGAGCAGCACCTTGCGGCCTGCTCCATCTACGTCACTACCTATATTCTTGGAGATTACGAGACGCCGATCAATCAGTTTCTTCTGCAAATAGAGCTGCATGTTGGCTCTTCTCACCAGTCAACATCAAGTTGTTCCCCTACCGAAACATTTGTTTACTTGTCGTTTGTCTTGACGAGCCGACAATACCCCACAAGCCGACCAATCGCGTACCCAATGGACCAGTTGGCGCTAGAAAAGACCATGAGTATTTTGATGAGTGCGGGAGACGTTCACCACCAGTACATCTTCCCAAATCTCGTGCTGTTATTGCGTTTTGATTCGTGGGGCGTGTTCACGACCTTTAACGAACTTTTCGAGAGCCGATTGCTCAACGGTGACTACCGCACTTTGTTCACTCGGCAGTATGTTATTGATGCCTTGTTAGAAATCTTTGAGCATCACGAAACTCTCTTTGCCGCATCAGACCGCCAAATATTTGGCATTTTCATCGCTAGGAATTATACCAAGTATCCTCAATTCATACGGCTCGCGGAATCGGTGCTTGATGAGGTGGTATCATGGCTTTGCTACCCCACAGTGGATGCTCACCGCGACGACTGCGAGTTGGCACTTTTGTCACTTCTCACCTGCTACTCCCCTCATCACTCTCAGAACTTGCTCACCTCGGTACGTGCTGCTGGCTACTACCGTGTACTCGCAGCATACTACCGTGCAAACGCCCAGTATACTCAAGTATTGTTGAACTGGATCTGGCAAGCGCGCCAGAGTCCTGCGCCTTCCGATCTCATGCCCGTGACCAGTCTCTTGTATGAGTTGTGGACAAGACAACAATCTCCAAGCGAGCAAGCCCACTTTGTATCTACCATCACCAAGAATTTTGAGTTTTTAGCTTCGTGTGATGCTGCGGGTTTTGCAGAGGTCGTTGAGCAGAAGGCTCCACGTTTGCACACTTGTGCGTTGAAAATACCCCACCGCCAGATCCAATTAGAGTACCTTGACTCGTTCTGCCGCGCGTGCAATACGCAAACTACCACAGCCGCCCAGTTATTCTGTGCGTACTTGACGTTGACCGATACTGACTGCCTTGAATTTATGCCCAAGTTCGCGCCTGTGCTATCGCGTGACCCCCAGTATTTTCCAGTGGCGCTTGAGGCATTGGTAAAAAATAAGTACGCGGGGAAAGCCCGTGCTCACTTATTATTTGTGAAGGGCGATTATCCGACCGCATTGAAGACCTTGATGCTGCATCTTCGAGAAGGTTTAGATGGGACCTCGACACAAGAATTTCGAGATCTTGTGTCTATTGTTATCGCAGATGCTATAAAATATTGCCAGGCACAGGATACTGTTGAAGAAAGCCCCCTGAATTATAAAATATATTCTACGATGACGTCAAGAAACTCGACTGAAAATGTTTTGAAGATTCTGCCTGGAAACACCACGGATATTTCACCCGGAGATGCCACGGAGAAGTTTTCACTTGAAAACGCACCGGAAGAGAAAATGCTTACAGAGACCCTGGAAGTGACACCACCGAAAAACCCCTCGAAGGAAAACTCCACTAAAAACACTATTGATGGGATAATTTGTACAGCTGGTGAGAATATGTGGATAGATTTCATGCAGTCCTTCATCAAAACAACCAACTTATTCTCCCCTCTGCAAGAAGAACGCCAGATTCTCATTCGGAGTTTGGGGAGGTGTTTTCGATCGATGGTGGACAGCAAGCTTAACCGCCTGATGCGGGGTGGAGAAGCACGCCAGGAATCTTTCATGCGGATCTTCAACACATTTTTGCAGCAGAACACCCAGGAAGAAAGCAGTGAACATTTGGCCAGCCTTGCGCATGTATCTGATTTGCTTCAACAAGTCTTCCTTTCTTACTCTAGTGAGACTGAATTGCTTCAAGTATCTGTCAAGATGTTGAATCGCGAGATCCTGCGACTAATTGGAGGCGTGAAGAGGCATAATCTCAAGGGATGGCTCATCGCCAATAAACATTGTGCAAAGTGTTTGAAGCCGTTATGGGGGTATTCCCCCGCGCTGACGAGACATTTTGAGGCGTGGCAGGAAAGCCAACGGCTAAACGTATCTCGTGAAAAAGATGCTGGATTGAAAGACACTGGGTTCGTGGATTGCGAAGTATTCTACTTTGAGTGTGGTCACGGATATCACAGCTACTGTTGCGCGCAACCGGCCGGCAGTAAAACGGCGTGTTTAATCTGCTTGGCGGGTTGAAACCGTATTCGGAGTTAAATTTTTGTCCTGGAAATATTATTACACAATAATAAATTATGGCCAGATTAGGTAATTGTGAAAATACCCGAAGTTATTTAAAAATAGCTCGCTTGGAGAGCAACGTTAAATTGCCCGAAACCTCACAGTTCCGCCCTGGACTTTACTCCTGTGGTAACTCTCCTGGTCAATATCTCCGGGGTTTCAAAATGTCAAGTCGTCCCCAGTCGCGTCATCTCGATGATGTCGATGATCTATTTGATGATGTGGAAGAATATGAACCTCCGATTAGACCCAGACCTCAACTGAGATACCATGCTCCTCCATACCAAGGTCATGCTCCAGATCATGCTGCGGCTCTTTCGGAAGAAGACTTTTTCCACAACAAGCACGCCTCCATAGGCGGTGAATCATTGCCGAGCTTTCACAGCGCAGCTATGAACCGTACCAAGGGAGTCATGTTTGATGAGTTCGGTCCCGAATTTCCTTCTTCAACTTACCTGCCTCGCAAAAACTTTCCTGAAGACCATCGAAGTTATGAGTTTGAGCAGTTTAACCCACCCGAGAACCGGTCCGATAATCGGGCATCGGTAATGTACCTGTATCACGCTGGGTTTCACGGAGACGACTACATGATCAACGAACTTGAGGATGCTGATGATGATGAGGATATGGACCCGTTCGGTGAGGACGAGTCTCTTTATTCCGAGACGGGAGAAGAGATTGTTCGTCGTGGTAACACCATCAAACGATCTCACACCGCGGCCCGTCGTGAAAAAAATGCCATCGTCTCAGGTGTAAGTTACGGAGGTGATGAACTTGAGGACGACGATGATTTCAAGCCACGTTTGAACTATACCAAAACCATCAAGAAGGCAAAACTTGTGGCGGGTAATTATGTGGTAGACTGTCCTGTTCCGAAGGCGTTGCTTAGCACTTATGGTCGCATGATTTCAGACGGAAACCGCGAGATGTCGTTTATGCGTTACACCGCCGCAACTTGCGGACCTTCAAACTATACTGCCTTTAACTACTCGTTGCGGCAATCGCTATACCACCCCAAACGTGAGACGGAGATCATGGTCTGTATCACCATGTTTAACGAAAATGACGTACTTTTGGGGCGCACCCTTAAGGGTGTGTTTGAAAATATCGCAGATCTCAACCAGAGAGGTGACCCTGCATGGGGCGACGGTCTGTGGCGCAAAGTTGTGGTGACTATTATTTGCGACGGTCGTATACACGTGAACCTTCGGGCTCAGCAGTTGATGGCCGCCTTAGGATGCTACCAAGAGGGATATGCGAAATCTAAGATTAACGACAAGACAGTCAAGGCTCATATTTACGAGTATACTAGTACCGTGGGTATTGACGTGGTTAACGATCGCGTCCACCTTGGGCCCAACTCTTGTCCCGTTCAATTCATATTTTGTGTGAAGGAACAAAATGCCAAAAAAATCAATTCGCATCGGTGGGCGCTTCAGGCTTTTGGCAATGATTTGAACCCGAGAGTGGTGATGATGTTGGATTGTGGTACTCGCCCCAGCCGGGACGCCTTTTACCATTTGTGGCGTGCTTTCCGTGATCCCAATGTTGCTGGGGCCTGTGGTGAGATGAAAGCATCTCTCGGACAGGGCCTGCGGCTCTTGATTAACCCTATCGTCGCTGCGCAGCATTTTGAGTACAAGATTGCTAATATTTTGGATAAGCCTATGGAGTCTGTCTTTGGTTTTATTTCAGTATTGCCCGGTGCATTCTCTGCGTATCGGTACGAGGCCTTGTTGAATGTCGAGGGACAGGGTCCCCTTGAAAAGTATTTCAAAGGTGAGTACCTCAGTCAAGGGTCGACGATCACTCCTGATGATGATGAACGCCAAGTGCGAGAGCGCAACTACCACGAAGCCGGTATTTTCTCATCCAATATGTACTTGGCAGAGGATCGAATCCTCTGTTTTGAGCTCACGGCCAAGCGAGGACACAACTATGTGTTGCGCTACGTTAACGAAGCCAAAGCCGAGACAGATGTCCCAGAACACATTGACGAGTTTGTGTTGCAGCGGCGGCGGTGGTTAAACGGATCGTTGTTTGCTGCATGCTACGCCCTTTTCCATTGGACCAGTATCTGGAGACTGAACCATTCGCTCTTGCGCAAGTTGGTATTGCAAATGGAGTTCTACTACCAACTCATGACTATTCTTGTATCGTGGTTCTCTTTGGCCTCTTTCTTCTTGGTATTTCGCATTTTGACCGCCAATTTAGGCGCTGACGACTTGAAGTTCGCGGTTGGAAAATACCTCGCAGTTCTACTGTTGTGGCTATATTTGGCTTGTGTGGTTTCGACTTTTGTGTTGGCGTTCGGTAACACTCCGCGAGGTACCAAGACATTTTACCTCGTCATTGCTTGCGTCTTTGCGGTGCTAATGGTATACATGTTGTTTGCGGCGGTCTTTCTCGCAGTGCATGCCGTACAGGTTGTGCTCCATGATGCCGATGGCCACTTTAGGGCGGTGGATCTCTTTACCAACTCAAAGTTCCGTGACCTTATCATCTCTATGGGAGCCACCTATGCCTTGTATTTTGTGGGCGCATTCATGTACGGGAACCCAACCTTTATGTTCACGTCGTTCTTGCAGTATTTGCTCTTGTCGCCGAGTTATGTCAATATTCTCACCATCTACTCTTTTTGCAATATTCACGATGTTTCGTGGGGCACGAAGGGTGTCGAGCAGGCCAAAGATTTAGGTCTGGCAAAATCTGTGGGTCCGAACAAGGACGAGCTCGTGATGATTGCTCCTGGAGTGACGGAGGAGCTCAATGAGTCATACTTGAATGCCCTTGAAAACTTGCGCACATTGCCCACAACGTTTGAGGTGGTTCAGGTGAATGCAAAGAAAGCCAAAGACGACACCTACTATGCTCTTATTCGAACGATGACGGTATTGATTTGGATGCTTACCAACGCGATATTGATTGCAATAGTGCTTCAAGTGGGAGGAATATCGGACCCGAATAACTGCAGCGGTGACAATCAAAACGCAACGGTGTTTCTCACAATCATCTTGTGGATTGTCGCGGCGCTCGCGTTGTATCGTTTCCTTGGATCCTCATTATATTTGATGTTCAAGGGAATACGTCCTCTCAAGTGGAGGGCGAGAAGAGGTTCTAAGAAGGGGAGTACTGACTGATTAGATTATTTCGTTCCACCCTTCTCTGCCGAAGGGGTGCTTTAGATGCATATATTGACTTTATATATACAATAGAATTTTGTTCATTTTAGTGCTCTTAGACAGACTGCGAGAGTTTAGGTTTTTGCTTGAATCGTAGTGGGGATTTGGTTCAAAACCCCAACATCATCGCAGACACCTGTTGCACCCGTCGAATGAATGGCTAATAAGAGCAGAACCTCTCCGTTTAATCATCGATCGATCAGGACCGGGCGCCTGATTTGTTAGCTCGGAAATATAATCCGCTTTGGGGTGGCATGCCTGCTGGATTGGCTCCGCGTCAATTATGTCCGCGAAATTCGCTTTGCGTCATCAAGTTTTACTCATTAGAGCATGGCCATTGAATAAGAGTCATCAAGTAGTGGTCATTTTTATGCTCATTAAATCATACTCATGAGAGTCAAGACATAATATCTTTGTCATCAGATCATACTCATTGGATCAGAGTCGTTCAATCATAGTCATTAGATTATTGTTATTGTACCATAGTCATGATATCTTTGATATTACATCATAATCCTTAGATCAAAGTCATGAGGTCGTGGACATGATATCTTTGTTATTAGATAAGGGTCATCGAATCATGCCTATTAAATCTTGGTCATTGAATCCTAGATATCAAATCATAGTCATTGGGTCATACTCATTGGATCGTAGATTGCTCATTAGATCCTAGACTACTTATGGGATCCTAGACATGATATCATAGTCATTGAATTATACTCATCAGGTTACAGACATGATATCATTGACATCAAATCGTAGTCCAAAGATTATGGTGATTGAATTATAGACATGATACAATAGATCAGAGTCATTGAATCATGCTCATTAAATCGTAGGTATGGTATCCTCGTCAATGAATCGTAGTCATTGGATTATGGTCATCAAATCATCGACATGATATCATCGTCAATATGAAATCATTTAGTGTTTAGGCATGATATTCTTGCCTCCATATTGTCATTAGATCTTTCCCATGAACTCCTTAGCATGAGGCCCTCGACCGATATTCCCGCATATCTTATCAGGCTTTCAGGATTCTAATCAGGATTCGCTGTCCGGATTCAAGCCAGTATTTTAATCAATATCCTCCTGTAAGATTCTAGCCAAGATTCTCTACCGGTAACTTGCCCAGGATTCCGCGAGGACTCCACTGAGGAATCAATCTAGGATTATACCCAGAATCTTATGTAAGGGATTCAGCCCGAGTCTACTCAGGATTTCATGTGGAGACAGGTCCTCACAGGGTCAGCAAAGTCGGCAAGAGTACCCCCGCGTCACTCTCGTAGCTTGGGCCGCATTAATTCGGCGCCTAAGTGCTATTACTGAACTGTTTGTTCAATCAGGTTCATCTTTTACAAAAAAAGCATGCAATATCGCCGCTGTAACTTGGGATCCCTTACGAAAGACATGCACTGTATGTGGTAGCAGGCAGTGTGCAGACTCATCTACTGTGTGCGCCACGTCAAGCCCTCGTTTTTAAGCTGATAACATCCATGGCTCTCAATTGAAATGTCCGCGTGTGAGAATATTCAGGTCTGTGGTGTGGAGATCTTATCGAGGTTATCGCGTCAATCCCACGAAATCACGAGCGATAGGACGATATCGGACAAGTTGTAAATAACTAGCTTATAATTGGCACTTCGTAATTAATCTCCGCACGCTCTCAATGACAAATCTATTAATGAAACCTTACATGTAGTGAACGGATAAATGTTGTGTACGCGATGAACTTGACCGGTGCCGTTGGGCGTTATATACAACACGCCCACAAAACTATAATCGGGTACTAATTTGCGGGTCGCGGACTTAGCGTTGGAAAGTCGTGATTATTGCACGAGGTTACACGATGCATGAAGTAAAACTTGCAAAGACACTGATGTTGAAGTCACCCATGCGCAACGTGCAGATTTAGTGCGCGTAACCCTTTGATGAAGCCCCATTCTGGCGCCTCTTACTCGAAACGAGGCGCTCAGTAGGCGCCCGAAACGCAAGATGGCGGAAGGAGGCGTGCGGGATTTAGGGATGCGCTGACATCATTGAAATTTAACGCCGAAAGTTCGGCAAATGTGCCGAAAGAGCTGAGCTCAGTTTCGCTGTATCACATCACCTGGGTAAAGTACCATCGGGTGAATACCTAGCAAGAGCACCAATTTTGTGCGTCGATCCAATGCGGGGGTGTTGAGCATCTTTATGGGGGCGAAAACAGGAGGGAGCGGGGGCCCGTGGATAATTACGGCTTCCGCTTACTGATTCAAGGACTCGTATTCGGCACAAAGCTCACGTGCCAAGGCCGACACCACCGAACACGTGATGTGCGATGCGTGATTTTCCAGGAAATTCCAGAGTCAAATATTGTATGAAGAGGGATAGAGCAGGAAGGATAAGAGCATTTGACTCACATATAAGTTCGCTGCGGATCTTGGGGTACTGTGGTAGCTGAGGAGGCACGGCAGGACGCTAATGTATTCTTGCAGATTCAAGTAGTTCAAGAATACCCCGTGGATTGAAACGAGATATGGAAAACCAATATTTTCTACCGCAGAATTATTTTTGAGCGATTTTTCCCGAATTAGCCAAAATGCACACATCCAATCAGCCAATGACAATCGAGAATCGTAGTTCGCCTGTCCGCATTAGGCAATCAGTGTTTTGGTGTGTGCCCCAGGAACCGATGTTACCCGGATTCTCGTTTTCTTTCAATCAGCAGCCGCGTGCCCTTTGGACCTGCCCAAATAATCTTTGAGCCCGATCGTATTTAATGCATCCGCTTCGCCCCATCGCCCTCGCTCCCCGTCGAATTCCTTTTTTTTTCTTGCGATTGATCAAGAAAGGTCGGATTAAATCCTCATTTATTTGATCCGAAATGTCTCTGACCGAACCAACGAACGAAAAGGTCCCTGAAAAGGTGGAATCCGATGACGAGGACGAGGACATTGATCAATTGATCGACGACTTGCAGTCGCACCACAACTTGGACGATGAGGACGAAGACGATGTGGCCGATGTCTCCTTTGTCGCTGTCCCCGATGAGTTACTCAACACTGATCCGGCCACCGGTTTGACCGACGAAGAGGTCATCAAGCGCCGCAAAAAGTTTGGTCTCAACAAGTTGGCCGAAGAAAAGGAGAATATGATTTTGAAATTTATCATGTTCTTTGTGGGACCCATCCAGTTTGTCATGGAGGCTGCTGCCATTCTTGCTGCCGGTTTACAGGATTGGGTGGATTTCGGTGTCATCTGTGCCTTATTGTTGCTTAACGCTACCGTGGGTTTCGTCCAGGAGTACCAGGCCGGATCTATTGTCGATGAATTGAAGAAGACTCTTGCTCTCTCAGCCCTTGTAGTGAGAAACGGCAAGGTTGTTGAGATCGAGGCCTCGGAAGTTGTCCCTGGTGACATTATGCAGTTGGAAGACGGTCTCGTTATCCCCACCGATGGCCGCATTGTTTCTGAAGACGTTTTGTTGCAGATTGATCAGTCCGCTATTACGGGTGAGTCCCTTGCAGTCGACAAGAGGTGCGGCGACTCGTGCTACTCCTCCTCCACCGTCAAGACTGGTGAAGGTTTCATGGTTGTGACCGCTACTGGTGACTCCACCTTTGTGGGTCGCGCCGCTTCGTTGGTTAACAAGGCCGGAGCAGGCACTGGCCACTTTACCGAGGTGTTGAACGGCATTGGTACTACTCTTTTGGTTTTTGTTATTGTCACTCTTTTGGTGGTGTGGGTTTCGTGCTTCTACCGCTCTGTTCCTATTGTTCCCATCTTGAGACACACCTTGGCTATCACCATCATTGGTGTTCCCGTTGGTTTGCCCGCTGTTGTCACCACTACCATGGCCGTCGGTGCCGCCTACCTCGCCAAGAAGCAGGCTATTGTGCAGAAGTTGTCCGCGATTGAGTCTCTTGCTGGTGTTGAAATTTTGTGCTCTGACAAGACCGGTACCTTGACCAAGAACAAGTTGTCGTTGCACGACCCCTACACTGTTGAAGGCGTTGATGCCGAGGACTTGATGTTGACAGCATGCTTGGCCGCCTCCCGCAAAAAGAAGGGTTTGGACGCTATTGACAAGGCATTTTTGAAATCGTTGATCAACTACCCCCGTGCCAAGGCCGCCTTGACCAAATATAAGATGATTGAGTTCCAGCCCTTTGACCCCGTTTCGAAAAAGGTTACCGCCTATGTTGAGTCCCCTGAAGGTGAGCGTATCGTTTGTGTCAAGGGTGCCCCGCTCTTTGTCTTGAAGACCGTCCAGGACTCTCACCCCATCCCGGAAGATGTGTACGATGCCTACCAAAACACAGTCGCTGAGTTTGCTTCGAGAGGTTTCAGATCGCTTGGTGTTGCCAGAAGAAGAGGCGAGGGCCACTGGGAGATTCTCGGTATCATGCCCTGCATGGACCCCCCTCGTGACGACACTGCTGCTACCGTGAGAGAGGCCCAGCACTTGGGTTTGCGCGTCAAGATGTTGACTGGTGATGCCGTCGGTATTGCCAAGGAGACTGCTCGTCAATTGGGTCTCGGTACCAACATCTACGATGCTGACAGATTGGGTCTTTCCGGCGGTGGTGACATGGCTGGCTCTGAGATTGCTGACTTTGTGGAGGCTGCCGATGGTTTCGCCGAGGTGTTCCCGCAGCACAAGTACAATGCCGTTGAGATTTTGCAGTCGAGAGGCTACTTGGTGGCCATGACCGGTGACGGTGTTAACGATGCTCCCTCTTTGAAGAAGGCCGACACTGGTATTGCCGTCGAAGGTGCTACCGATGCCGCCCGCTCTGCTGCCGATATCGTATTCCTCGCTCCGGGTTTGCTGGCTATCATTGATGCGCTCAAGACGTCGAGACAGATCTTCCACCGCATGTACGCTTACGTCGTTTACCGTATTGCCCTTTCGTTGCACTTGGAAATCTTTTTGGGTCTCTGGATCGCCATCCTTAACCAGTCCTTGGACATTAACTTGGTGGTCTTTATTGCCATCTTTGCCGATGTTGCCACCCTTGCCATCGCCTACGACAATGCCCCTTACGACCCTAAACCCGTCAAGTGGAACCTTCCCCGTCTTTGGGGTATGTCGGTCATTTTGGGTATAATCTTGGCTGTCGGTACCTGGATTACCTTGACAACCATGTTCTTGCCCAAGGGTGGTATCGTACAAAACTTTGGTGGTCTCGACGGTATCTTGTTTTTGCAAATCTCCTTGACGGAGAACTGGTTGATCTTTATTACCCGTGCTCAAGGCCCCTTCTGGTCATCCATTCCTTCGTGGCAGTTGCTGGGAGCGGTGTTGATTGTTGACATTCTCGCCACCTGCTTCACCTTGTTTGGCTGGTGGTCGCAGAACTGGACCGACATTGTCACCGTCGTCAGAGTCTGGATCTTCTCCTTTGGTACCTTTTGCGTCATGGGCGGTGCCTACTACCTCATGTCCGAGTCTGAGTCGTTCGATAACTTGTGCAACGGCAGAAAGCCCCACCCTCCCAAGGACAACCGCACTTTGGAAGACTTTTTGGTGTCGATGCAAAGAGTATCGACTCAGCACGAAAAGTCGACTTGAGAAAGGTCATTGCCTTTTGTGTGGCACGACTACACTACTACCCCCTCTAATTCGTGTGGTGCTGCCCTCCGTCTACTCTCATCCACATCTATATCACACTCTGATATGATTACGTTTGGGAATACAAATTTGTCTGGGTCAAGTGAATTAGTGTTGAGAGTGACATGATGCCGGATGATTTTCGACAGACGTGGATGCGTTTATTCCCCGCCGTATCCTGTCCGTATCGTGTTTTAATTTGTCGTCTTTCCCCAGCGACTTTTGATACGTCATTTACTCTGATTATTTATTGTGCATTTGGCCTGGCTACTTCTCACACTCTGACTTTCTCCCCTTACCCCCAACACCAACCCTTTATGATGCATTTGGCGCCTCAATGGCTGTCGTTTCCATAGTCTTTTATATAAACCATCATAATATTCGTCGTCAAATAAAGTGTAGTAAAATCAGTATAACTTGACCTCGAGTCGTGTGGCGTCCCAGCCGGGAAATTCGCGACCGAAAAAGATTCGCATCGCAGGGATTTGTGATTTCACCACACCAAGTGACTTCAAGCGCGTTTTTGACGGTACGAGTCTGTGTGTTCCTTGCCAGACTCTTGGGGGAGGAAAACACGTGCTTTCATTGATCAGCCCTCGGAGATCTCGCAGCATCAAGTTGCTCAAACCCCTCAACTCTCATCCCCAAAATCTGCGAAATCCTTCAGTCCATGCCTAGCTGCTGCTAACAGTTCCTCATCCATCGTGTACAATAAAACGCAAGCATATCTTCCATCTACAAATTAGCGCTCTAACAATGACTATTCCTCTCCGCCCAAACGAGCCAAAAACTACCTCTCCCGCGCCATTGAGCTATGCGCTTGCATCGAGCTTTTTCACCGATAGCCCTGCACTTTTCCATAAGGAATTATCTGCGCAATTGGACCCACCATCGCAGGACTCTCGCGACGATTGTGTGAGTGACAATAGTGACAAGCAGAAACAAGAAGACGTGCTGAGTCCTCCTGAAATCGAAAATGCCGAGGATGAGGAGGAAGAATCACTTATCGTTGATGCCATCGGGAACTTGGATTTGGATGCAGAGTTTCTACTGACTCCAGAAAAGGAAGAAGCGGATGTTGAATCGAATCAGAGCGAGGGAACCGAACCGAGTGCGTTACTTGTCAACTCATCGCAATTGGGTTCGGGGGATATTGACGCGAATGCTGCTACTACTAACGCCACCACTACTGTCCCTGCCGCCGCCTCCTTTATCAATGTCTCTCATCCCTTTTTGGATCTTCATACTTTTGGAGACCCTTACCATCCTAATCATCTCATGTATCCGCCCCATCTAACTCACCACCACCACCACCCTTATTTTGTTCCAGCGGCCCACGGATCGCTCCCGGGTCCTACAATGCTCGACCATAGAGGATTTATGCCGTCATCGTCTCAATGGGCATCACCTAGGGATGGCTCAAATCCCGTGATGGAACCACCATTTAGGCCCTTGGCTCAGGGCCAGCCTTTCCATTTTATACCTGGCCATGTTCCGCCGCAGCCGCCACCACAGCTCTTGCCACGTATTCATAGCTCCGCCAATGGGCTCGATTCCTCCTTTACCGGGCCCCACTTGGCGGACCAGCTCTCATTGCCGCGACACGGCAATATGTGGAATAATGTACCGGCCCACCAGTTGTACCCGCACATGCATACCCTCGGGCCAGGACCCAAGAACCCGGGCATTGGGCCAGGCCCGAGCAATATGACAGTAGCCGTTCCGTCGCACCAAGGACAAGGCCAAGGCCGGACACGCTTCCGTTCCCACGACAGCAACAATAGCCACCGCAAACTGCTTCATCACAACCAGGGCAGGCGGCCGCACGACGACGGAGCGCGGTTCGCCAATGCCAAGCTCGCCGACTTTGTAGGGTCAGTATATTCCTTGTGCAAAGACCAGCACGGGTGTCGCTTCTTACAGCGGCAGTTAGCCGAAGCGCATGAACAAGGGAAGGGCGACGTGGCCGCCACTATTGTGTTCAACGAGGTGTACCTCAAGGTGGTAGAACTCATGCTCGACCCCTTTGGAAACTACTTGGTGCAAAAGCTCTTTGAGCGCGTCAACTCTTCGCAGTTGAACGTTCTAGTGAAAAACGCCCTGCCGCAGTTTTATCAAATTGCCATGGATCCGCACGGGACGCGTGCGTTACAGAAATTGGTCGAGTGTATTGATGAGGAGTGCGAAGCGTTGATAGTGGAGGCATTGACGCCCAACGTGGTGCTGCTTTCACGCGACTTGAACGGGAACCACGTGGTGCAGAAGTGCTTGCAGAACCTCAAGAACAAGCAGTTTGTGTTTGACGCAGTGCTGCAGCATTGCGTACAGGTGGCCACCCACCGGCACGGCTGCTGCGTGCTCCAGCGATGCTTGGACTATGGATCCGCTGAGCAGCGCACGCAGTTGCTGCGGCAGGCGGCTCGCCACGCCCCACGGTTGTCGCTTGACCCCTTTGGTAATTATGTGGTGCAGTATGTGTTCCTGCGAGGAGACACGGAGTCCATCGCGCAAATGTTGGAGTACGTCACCTTGCATATAGTGGAGATGCTGTTGCACAAGTATGGACTGAATGTCATTGAGCGGTGCCTCACCATGGAAGCGTTCGCACCCACTTTAGTAAACAAGTTGCTCGAACACCAAGACCGGTTTGCCGAGATGCTTAACGATGCGTACGGGAACTATGTCCTTCAAACTAGTTTAGACGTGGCCAAGGGGCCCGCTCTTGCGCGCATGTCGCTGGCACTACAACCATTACTACCGCTTATAAAGAACACCCCGCATTCCAGACGAATCAACGCCAAGATCCACAGTAGTGGTGCTACTGAAAAAGCGGTGTCCTATTAGGTTCCGAATAAGTTCCATGAGAATTTAAAAAGTGTATGAATAGAAAGATATTGGGAAAGCATAATAGAGAACTCTAGGTTAGGAGGGTTGGGTAGGCCCAGCGTCGGTTGAATAGGGCATGGCAATTACGCCGATTCAATCTCAAATAATAAAAACTTGAAATTGCAAATCGTATACTGTCACGGTTACTCCCTAGTTTTTAATCAAATCGGATTCTCGTATACAATAGGGGTTGTTTCGGGATATGCAGGGAGCAGGAACAATGTAAATCATTAATGGAGACACGTGCTGTGGCTTGCAAAGGATGACACATGTGATTCCGATGGAGGCTGCTGATACCAGCCCTTCCCACCGTCCTGAGCTGTGCTCTTTTGGCACTTTTATTACAATCGTTCAACAATCAAGGATTACGATGTACAGCGGTGGAAACGTATCTCCGTGTATGAAAACAACTTCAAAAAGAAGCCCGGAAAAAGAAATCAGTTTAGAAGAATAGAAGAAAAAGAAATATGCTTCAACGGCCAATTATGTGCAGTATACGCATTTGTGTCTTTTTCTAAACGAGAGACTAGTCTAGTCACGTGTCGTTTAGCAAGGACGGCCGCAAATGCAAAACAAAAATAACATATAACCTTGATCTGCTCCTTCTGCCACTCCGCTGATATTTTGAAGTAATTCTAACATGCCGGCAGAAATTGTTGACGCTGATGATACAAGTCCATTGGTCCAAGCAGACCCCGGCTACCTAGCCCCTGAAGATATCGAATGGGAGTTTGGAGGGCCGCTAGGGGCTCTTGCCATGATGACGGGTTTCCCGCTCTTGATGTGGTACATGTGGATCCTGGCCGAGTTTCACGGTGGCAAACTCGCGTGGCCGTCTTCCAACCAGTCCTGGCTGCTGTTTCTTTATGACGATATATGGACCCATTTCGTCAGCAGCGGAATTCCTTCCTTCAAAGTATGGCTCGGTTTCACCGGCTTTATGGTGTTGCAGGGTATTTTCTACTTGACCTTGCCGGGGATCTGGACAAAAGGCCAGCCTTTGATGCATAAAGAGAACCGCCAGTTGCCCTACTACTGTAATGCCATTGCGTCTCTCTACACTTCTATCGCGCTTTCATTGGCGCTTCACTTTACTGGATTGTTGCCATTGCCTCTTCTCATGAAAAATTTCGGTGCTGTCATGACTACGGCAATTGCTTATGGTATTATTCTCCTGATTGTGCTTTACATTATATGTATTCGCGTCACTGGCGACTACCAGCGGATGACTGGTAACCACATTTATGATATGTTTATGGGCGCCCCCTTGAACCCGCGTATTGGTCCCCACTTGGACCTCAAGATGTTCTTTGAGGTGCGTATTCCCTGGTTCTTTCTCTTTTTCTTGTCGTTGCTGGCGTGCTTCTGGCAGTATGAACAACACGGATACGTCACACCCCAAGCCGTATTTCTCCTTTACGCGCACTGGCTCTACGCAAACGCCTGTGCCAAAGGTGAGGAACTTATTGTGCCCACCTGGGATATGGCCTATGAAAAGTTTGGCTTCATGTTGCTCTTTTGGAACATTGCCGGAGTTCCCTTCACCTACTGCCACTGCACCTTATTCGTGGCATACCACGACCCGAGCGAGTATTCGTGGCTGTCTTTCTACATGGTATTCTTGGTACTCTTGTGTTCAGCCTCATACTACTTCTTCGACACGGGCAATCGTCAAAAAAACAGTTTCCGGCGCCAGATTGCCGGCAACAAGGCCCTCCGCAAAACTTTCCCGTACTTGCCCTACTCCGATATCCAAAACCCAAAGTATATCACCTGCGCTAACGGCTCGTTGCTCTTGACCGACGGCTGGTTTGTGTACGCGCGCAAAGCCCATTACACCGCCGACTATGTCATGACGTTCACGTGGGCCCTCGTGTGTGGCGTTTCGTCCCCGCTTCCGTGGTTCTTCCCCATCTTCTTTTTTATTGTCTTGATTCATCGCGGCTACCGTGACCAGCGCAAGTGTGAGCGCAAGTATGGCGCGGACTGGGACAGGTACCTTGAAGCGTGCCCTTATATGTTTATCCCTTACGTGTTTTAGCGGGTTGGGTATCTGCACCCGAGGTAAAACAGGCATGCCATGTGGTATGGTATCAATAATGGCGGTCTTGCCATTAAGGTCATGTCGTGCTCTAGACTATATAAATGTACATGTTCACTGTAAAAGCCCTACTACTTTAAGCGTAGCTTCAAAATGCTCCTTTGTGGACGCGTTTCGTGCGCTAGAAATTGTAATGTACTGGCTTTTCTAATCGGCTTGATTAGTGACGTAGCGTAAGTGCCTCATACAGCCATAATTGGCGGGCGTCTTGACTTGGTTTGTTCTCGAAATTACTACTCAACGCACAGTCACTTACGTTTACCACTTCAAGACTCATCACTTCTGATATGCTGCATCCCTAATTCGTGCGGTGTTCCTACAACAAACGTCTCTCTTTCTTCCAATTATCGTCGGTAACGATTTTCCTTGTTGTTTACTATCTTTTACATTCTTCTGCATTAGAGGTTGGATGACAATAGATATTTGGCCACTAATATTGACGCGGGGGTCTGATTTTTTCTATCAGAACCACATAAAATGCTAATTGTTGCAAACACCACCACTATAAATTCTAGCCGAAATGGTAGATTGTTACACAATCCACATAGCCGAAAAGTACTACTTAAACAAGTAATAGGCCCCAAGTCAACAAGAAGAAGTAGCACGCTTTTATTGCAGGTTAGAATCACTGCTCTAGAAACATCCTTACCACAACACTTTATTTTCTCGCGTCCATGCTCAAGATATCAACCTCGTTACCTACTTTGAGACTGTTCTGGTACATATTTCTGTAATAGGTGAGACAAAATATTGGTGATAGCGTATACATAGTGCTCAACCTCAGTGCGTTAGCATGAGTGCATAGATTGGGGTGCGTTCGAATTATATATTGCGGTACGGGTGTCTCCTGAGGTGGCCATGAACATGTGAAGACTACTTATTGCCACATTGCTGCAAATTCATTTACCTTTATACATAATTTGCCAAATGCTGGCTCATGGAGACTAAGGTAACAGGAAGTGATCTTGTCGCAGTTTGAATACCCGCAAATCACGTAAGAGACGACTACTAGTGGCCATCACTGAACGCCAGAGGGATAATCTTGCTCAGTCGAGAATTCCGCAAAAAGATCAAATCCGTTTCCTCGATAATTAGCACGAATACCCACACCCCCAATATTTAAGGCACGGAGTATCCATCACGAGTCACTCAACCGAGCTAATCTTTTTCGGCGATTGCCACGAGTCGCTCTTCGATTTCATC
>JAKTSS010000032.1:0-51920 GCA_030580355.1 Debaryomycetaceae sp. yHKB357 | reverse complement strand
AATCTTCCATCTCACGGGAAGATTTTCCCTCTACCTCCGCCAGGCTCCCGACTCTCTACGATCACCTGACGCTGTGCCAAGTCACCTGACTATGACAGTAACCCTAAACAACCTTATAATCCAACAGGTTTAGGGTACTGCCATAGTCAGGTGACTTGGCACAGCGTCAGGTGGCCGTAGAGAGTCGGGAGCCTGGCGGAGGTAGAGGGAAAATCTTCCCGTGAGATGGAAGATTTTCTCCTTAGTTAGTCGTAATAAAGGATACATCTTTGCCTAATTAGCGCAATCGGTAAAGCAAGGATAGAGCAATAAGTGCACTATCCGACAAGATCTTCAACTGCTTGAAGAGTATCACATGCAAATTACTTGAATTGGTCTAATTATCACAGTCCATCTGCTCTTGGCTTGAGGCTCAAGGTATCAGCTGGAGGGAAATGCACCCTTTGCGATAGTTTTTTTTTGATATCATAGCTCTTGAGACTCCATATTTGACGGCACATATCGCTCTCGGACAATCTCTTGACATCCGCCCCTCCTTTTGTTATTAAAGCAAGAGAAAACTGGCTCTTTCTCTTGCCCTAAACGCAAAATGCGTCTCATTCTTGTTTAACGCAAACTAACTAATGAGCTTATATGTTCGAAGATCAACAATAATGTGGCATCAGTTTGAAGTCCTTTGTAGCAGCCAGACTAGATTTTTCAATTCTCCAAGACCATCGGTTTTCGTACCCTTTCAAAGCTGATCTGAGAGGTCTCTACCACAAGGACGTGATGTTTTCGGGTTAGGGAAATTGCGCCCGAATCGCTGCGTTGACAAAAATTCCGTGTTTATTCTGTTCAACCATTGAATTTCCGGCCTCCTCGCCAACTTACAAAAGTTCCGCCGTTGAAAAGTTTCTGCGATGCTTCAGAGTCAGGCCAGTGGGTTTAGGAAAAAGGTAAGTGATGTAGGCGGTTTCCGACTTTGGTACTGCTATTCGCGATCACAAAATTATGGCAGAGTCCGTTTTTATCGCAGTCAATTGTGCCCCTCATATATTGGACTGGGTTCGCCGATCTGGACCAGTTCAAGTAGATTAGCACGCTTATGGCTCATGAGGCTCCTCCAGGTTATGTATATTCTGCAAAGCCGGAATGCTTTGAGAACTCAGACTTCAAACTCTGCCGTGGGTGCAAAGGACTGCAGCGAAAAAGGCTGCTTGCGTATAGACATTTTCTCATTTGGCTTCCGCCTCGCGACTCATCACTTCTTCTGTTGAACCTGGATCGTGATCATGCAAAGCCAGCATAGTTTTGCTCGCATCCACGTTCTCCCTCCATGCAGCACAGATCAAATAGATAATCTTTACTGTATCCGGTGCATCTAAAATTGACAATTTGCCTCCTGCCTCAATCTTAATAGTTGGTTTTTCTGTGGCAGGTCACTCTGTAGATAACAAAGAGATACTGCGTGATAGGTTGGATGAGATACCTTGGTGTAAATTCGGTTTCTGGGAAGAATCCGCATGTATACTGGCTCGTGTCCGATTTTAGGGCTCCTCCCCGCCACTTGGTCACCTCACTTTGTCCACGTTCCCAGGAGTGAAAGAGAGTGTCGGTAATTGTCGTTATGAAAGTTGATCCGTCAAATTGACTTCAAAAATTTGGTTGCGAAGTTCAGTAATGCGGTACAGAGGTTACTGTTTTCGCAGCCATTTACTTTGGGATAACCACATGCCAAAAACTATGAATTTGCGGCTTTTCAAGCGCCAGCAAAACGATGCTACCTATAATTGCAACGATGATCAAGAAGATTTCATTCTTACGTGGCACATTTTACAAACAATCCAAGCTAGGTCTAATTCAACGCTTTGGCCACTTGCGTTGAGAACTCTGCAAAAGATAAACTTCGACTGATGTTTCCCAACTTTCCAGCACGTCAAGGCGCGTTGATATGCCTCGAACTGTCTCAGCGTATCGAGGATTTAACGTGTTCAAAAATACACCACGGTTTTAGTATGTGTGTTGAAGATTCTCAAAAATAATCTTGAAAAATTTAAACAATCTAGTGCAAGGGCAAATTGGTCGTCAAGTGGATAACAGAACATGAAAGACTCCTCACTAAACAAATTACTTAACAAAGTTACGCTGATTTTATATCATGATAGACTATTTTGTCAAATAAGGTAAACAAGTTTCGCGCTGTTGAGAAAGGCACTTGTATCCATGAACTTCCCAAGCAACATATGACAGAGGCACAGGTTTCGACCTGGCCACTTCACGCCCGTACCAGTGTATGCAGAATCCAGGGATTTTTGGAGCATACTGGTGGGAGTTCATTCTGCAACCGAAGATGAGACTCTTGCCTCTCCACAAGTATCGCCCAAAGCTTTTGATTCACCCAAGTCCTTTTGGTGAGACAACGCCTCCAGATACTGCTCATCAAAAATTTGCTCGAATTGATCGACCTTGTCCGAAAGACGACCATGCATTCGCTCAATAGCATACGCTGCGAAACGGTCGGCATCCAGCCGAGTATCGAAGGGAATAAGCTTGTTCTTCGAGTCCCACCATTTGACCCACTGCGGTAGAAATACTCGGCTCTCGATCAGTTTCAGGTCAAGCAAAGCCGCAAACGACATCTTGAGTATTCTCGCTTGACGAGTATTTGCAATAGGCACAGAAAGCACGTCCACAGTAGAAAGAAGTTGACGTATATCGTCGGCGTTATTTTGCAAATAAGTGGCCGTGCGGTGAAGAACTTCGGGTGAATTCGGACGAAGATCCCCCAAGGGGTCACCTTCAAATGGCTTAGGGGCAACGATCTTCAAAAAATATTCCCGAGATAACTCAGCACCCCGGAGAGCCAAGTCTTCATTGGAATTGGTCTGACCTATGGCAAAGACGCACAAAGAGAGAACACACAATGATAATTTCATTTTTTGCTGATTAGTTGAATTGTTAAGAAGCAAAGCGTCTGGTATTTATCCTTTGCATGTTGACTCCTCCATGCACCGCTTTTAGGATGAACACGTTTTCGAAGCATGAAGTTTCAGGATGATGATTTGGAATGCTATCAAATGGCACCAATTGGCGAGTTTTGGACAACGGTGACTTTGATAGTGTGGGGGCGCATTGGGGGGTTCGTGCTTCGAGCCGGACAATTTTTTTTATTCGCCCCGTCCTCGTCAGACTTACTGTATTTACTCAAACACACGAGGTGAACGTCTTCGTCGTTAGATAATTCATGCATGCTATCTTTTAGCTTTCCGGTTACAGCTTTCTTGATTCAAGCGGCAGATTTTTCCACAAGCAATGGTCGAACTCTCTGCTTTGCCAGAGCCGCCAATTTAGACGAAAGGGCACGGTATTTGGCCCTCCAATTGCATTATCACAAGGATTGAATGATTACATATCATCTGGCGAATGACTTGATACCCACACACGATGTGGAAGATATAACCTTACCATCAAATAAATTTTGCCTGGCTGGGAGGACGAAGCCCCCAATGTGCGCCGACAGTTGTACCTTGACAACCCGATATTTGAAGCGAGCCCACTTTGAAAGTATCATATCAGTGAATGGTTCTGGGAGAAGAACGAATTTGTGTGACCAATCTTACGCGCCGTTTATGCTTCAAGTAATTCTGATAATTTTCAAAACCGATTCGGATGATCAAATAGTACAGGAATATTGTTATGCATAGTGCTCGGGGCAATTCACCCCCGAACAGCGTACATTCGCCCTTTTTTTGCACGAGGATCCTTCAAGTCATGGACTTCATGGAGTAACGAGGCGCCTGTCGATCGGACTCAAAGGCGAAGCAGTGAATGGTTGCGCTGTTATCCTTGCTCATCTTGTGATGCGCTTCTCGATTATCCCTTCTTCTTATTCTGATCGAAGTTTCACGCTCGAGGCAATGACGATATAAAACTTGTCTGAGAATTCTGCGATGTTCCGGATGATGATATATCACTCGCTCTCTGAAAACCATCCGTGAAAATACGTTTGTAATATTTCTAGAGACACGTATTCAGAATTTACTCGCGTTTTGGCGGTAATCATGAGCAGCCGGTTGAGTGGTATAGCCGGTATGGTCATCGTTCTGTGTCAACATTCGGCCTCCCTCACAACTAACGCGCTCATGTCAATCTTGGCGCGTTGACCCCATTACTTAGAGCTATCTGAGGCTTGTGCCGTGCTGTTTCATCTGTTCTCAGAAACTGAGCTACACACACACACTCCTGTGCGAGCAAGTTGCCACTACCAATACAACAATAATTCGCCCATCAATTAAAAAGTTCTCATCTCAGCGGAGCTCCGTGGTCCAAAAAATTTATTAGGCTGCTGCATTTTATCTTCATTTGATCTTTCATTATTCGCTGCTTTATGGGTCAACTTGTCCCCATAGCCCCAGAAAAGCAAGAGAAATACCTCGTCTCCAGACAAGGCTTATCTGCCCTTTCCTGCGATTGAAATCGGTAATGTGTTTGGCGAGCCCGACGAAGCTCCGCTACATATACATAGGATCGATAAGCGCGATGCTTCTCTTATTCTATAGGGAGTCGTCTTATTTTGAGCTCACCTAGCATTTGATCTCATACGCGCGTTCCAAATGATTCCGCTCGCACTATTTAATCATGTTGGAAATGTACTGCTCGGGATGCGAGACATGTTCTGCCCGCACTACACCCCCGAAAAGGAGTCCTGTTTCTGTGCTCTTGCTTGATGGAGGCACGATCATTACGCATCAATAAATAACATACGCTTCATCAATCTGATGTACTGTCTTACTTTATTTCCACCGGATATCGAGCCACTAGACCTTCCTATTTCGCTAAGTTTTGATGATCGAAATCTTGCCAGTGTGGGGATTCCCGATGGACTCAACTGTGATTTGCTTGCAATCCGAGCACAAAGACGATGACTGTCCCTACGATTGAATCAGGGCTCTCTTTCCGAATGCTTTTGTTATGGACGCGTGAAGCGTTACTGATGATTGCGAGTCTAGTGATCGGAATATCGCCCTTCACCCTCACGATATTCGCGTACCTCAAAGAAAAAACATGTTCACACTATAGTTTGCTCAAAATATATACCCTCAACTCAGTTTCCTCCTAATATGATATGCTACACGTTGGTAGGGGCCAAATCATCAAAAGCGCTTGTCAGGCATGGTTCGCGAGCAGTGTCGCCTAAAGCACTCGAAGCACGCAACACTTCCTGCTTCGTCAAAAAGACCCTATACCGCTCATCAAAGTCTTGCTCGAATTGGTCGGCTGCCTTTGAAAGATCGTCATGAATTTGCTCAATAACATACGCCACGAAACGATCGACATCCAGCCGAGTATCGTAGGGAATAGGATTGTTCTTTGAGTTCCACCATTTGACCCACTGCGGTAAAAATACCCGACTCTCGGTCAGCTTAGGGTCGAGTATAGTCACACAAGCCATCTTGAGAAGTCTTGATTGACGTGTCTTTGCAACAAGATGCGATAACACGTTCTCATTTGAAAGAAATCGACGTGCGCTATTGGCGCTGTTTTGCAAACGGATTGCCGTGCGGTGCAATAACTCGGGCGAATCTGGACGGAGATTTGCTAAAACGTCAACGCTTGTTGGCTTAGGGAGATTGACTTTGAAGAAATGTTCCAGAACTAAAACATCACCCCGATGCACCGGATCCTCTTCGGGCTTGGTTTGTCCCATGGCGAAAATGCTCAAAAAGAGATGACAGAATGATACCTTCATATTTTGTTAGCGGAAACTCTGCTGATCAAAGTGCAAAGATTGCAGTATTTATATATCAAGTGTCGTAACCTCAGATATCATGCATGACTTTTGTAATAATAACTATAAAATCCATGAGTTAGAGTTGAAGCATCATGTATTGGTATCTTTACACTAGTTATGAAGAGGCGGGGCCATAGTGACTCGGATGAAGTTAGCAACTCGAGTCATAATAGCTGGCCGCGCGTGGTAGGACTTGACGATATCAACAGGCACTTTTGAACAACGAGATTTGCGCACATGTTGAAGCATTAGTCAAGCGCTTAAATTATTGAATGGCTCAAGGAGTCGCCACCTGTTGTCGACTTTTGTTTCCGGCCCCTCGAAGTCGGGATGGTTTGGGGGCTGGGATGTAATAAGCTTGGTTTGAGGCGATTCGCAAATCGGCCAAAATTACAGAGTTTCGTGGCACCCAGATTCAAGATACCAAGTCATAGCAATTCCAGGCGAACGTGCTCAACTTTTCGCACGTACTCAAGGAGTGGAACGTCTCGTGTAGAAAACGGCGCGTCAATTTTCTGACTACTCCATCACAATTAGATTCACACGTGTCTTGGGTGTATTCGATTTTGATCCAAGTTTTTGTTTCATAGTAAGGTTCAGGACGATATGGAACTTCATTCTGTTGAGTATGATGTGAGAAGTTTCCAACCTCTAAACAATATACGCGAGAGCTTGTAGAAAAAGTGACTAAAAATACATTCCTAGAATATGTATACTCCTGGTTTAGTTTGTACTCTCGACTACCGGCTCATCTTTCCCGTCTTAATTGGTCGCGTCCTTGACCAGATTATCACTATCTGACAAAGTTCCAGCCTCTCGCGGAGCGACTTCGCCCAGATCGGTCTTGGCGCGTTTCGAGAGCTTCTCTTCCTCGCGCTCAGCTCGCTTACGCTTGTACCCGGCCTTTTTATCCGTGCCAGAATACTCCTCCGTGTCCTTGGGCGGTGGCGTGAACCACGGAATCTTTCCGCGATTGAAATCGTTGAGGATTTGCTTTGAAACACCGCCTTCGTCGGGCTCGCCACCTTTGAGGAGACGTCCTGCTTTACGCGCAATCAATTCAATAAACTCGATGCTTGCCTTTTCTAATAGCGAGGGATCTTCTTCCCAATTCGCCCAGCCTTTAATCTCATAGGTGCGTTCCAAATGTTTCCGCTCGCACTTTTTCATCATGTCGGGGATGTACTGCTCAGGATGCGAGACATGTTCTACTCGCACTACACCGCGAAAGAGAATATCCGATTCGGTGTCTTTGCTTGATGGAGGCACGATTCCAGGACAATCAATCAAGAATATACGCTTCATCAATGTGATGTACTGCCACACTTTGGTCTCACCGGGAATTGGAGCCACAGTACATACCTTCTTCTTTCGCAAAGTATTAATGATCGAAGACTTGCCGGTATTGGGATATCCAATGAACCCCACTGAGATTTGCTTGCGATCCGAATGTAAAGAGGAGAATTGCCTTAATAACTGGATCAAGGAACCCTTACCGAAGGAGTTTGTGATGGATGCATGGAATGCTAGTGTGGGGCGGGACTTTGATAAGTGCTTGACCCATGCTGCCTGTAAAAAGTTAGTATGTCAAACAAGAGAGAGAAAAGCTGCGGGAGAATAGTACAAGATGCCACGAATGATTTTTTCCAGATTGTAAAGAATGTCGGGTTCGATACTACGAAGCGCATCATTGTACATCAAAGATGTGACGACGCTTCAACTCAAAAAGATCCCGCTGCTGCTCTAGGCGGCCAATAAAAACTATTGGCCTAGTGTGAACTGATGCTCACCAGAACGGTAGAGCAACCGACAAGGAGAGGACCAAGGGCCATCAATGTTGGGAACACGGACGAGCAGCATTGTTCTCCCAAAGACGTAACAGGCAGCTTTGTAGGAAATGCATCGCCAAAAGACGAAGAAGCAAAGCCGCCCTGACTAAGATCTTTGGTACCAGAAGCGGAAGAAACCATTCGTGTACCTGTAACGATCCTAAAACCACATGTAAGTATTATTTGAGAAGAAGGAAAACATACCGCTACCCATGTAGGGACCAAGTCACACTTGTTTAACACAAAAATCAAATGCTTATGAGAGCATTCATCCCTGATATACTTTTCCACTGTTTCACATCGCGTTCCGAGGGGATCACGCGCATCCAAGACGTGAATAACCACATCGGAAGAGTCAATAACCTTGTAGAGTTCGTTCCAGATCCGCTTTGATTGACCCTTGTTGAAAATAGCTTCTTTCGCCTCCTGGGTGAAATCGTCCTTGTCCAAGATGGAGTCTGCCATCAAACCAAGAGTAGAATTCAACTCTTGCTGTTCTTGAAATTTGGTCGTGTCTTGATCGGCGCTCAGAGCCAACTCCTCCAAACTGGAAGCGGCGATGCGGGGCTTTTTGCGCTGCAGTTTGGGCCCGAACGCATGCTCGTAAGTTTCTGTTTCGAGGATGTTGGCAGTGGGTGAAGTCAGATGATTTTTTTCGTCGAGCAAGGACATTGGTAACTTATTTCGCTTCAACAAGACTTGGTACGAGTCCAGTTTCTTATCGCCCATGGCTTCCCTAAAGTGAGTTAAGGCGTCCTGGCCAATGACTCTGGTATTACCGAACCATCGACGATTAGGATCGACGCGGGCGCTGGGGATATCTGTACTCTGGAAGGACGCGGCCTTTACAATCTCGCCCTGGGAGTTTCGCACTGCGCGGCCGGTTTTGTACATTGCCAAGCGCTTCACCTTGGCAGCGTCCTTGTAAAAGTTCTCACCCTTGACACGGAGATTGCCATCACGAGTATCGTTCTCCCTGGATCGCCTCAGCTTTTCTTTCTTCTGTGTGCCCATTACGATTAGGAGATTGGTAGTTTTATAGGGGAGTTACGGTGAACTCTGATCAGAGATGAGCAGAAAAAAACGCGATGAGGCGAGTCACGTGACGAAACACTCGAGGTCTGCGGCGATGACGTCTTTGTTGACATGAGCCTTGTATAGAATTACGCCACAATGCTCCTTTGTGAAGAAGGCGCGCGATATGATGACACCACCGTAGAGTGTTGGATCCTGTCCATACTACTCCTCTGGTCAATAGAAAGCGCCGCGACTAAAGGTTCTGGAGTAGGAAGCACTACTCGGGATACGTTTTGTGACTCACGAGTGCACTGACCCCAGCCATTTATCCGCAGTTTCTTCTTCACTACCTTGCGGTATTGTTGAACAACGCTATCGCGCTAGATTTCGACTACACAAGCGCGCGGATTTGCGACGAAAAGTTCTTGGCAACTTTTCCGGGGCTAATGCCGCTAATTGCGAACCCTGCGAATGCCTCATCGTTGGCGAGCTGCGGGTATTTATCCCAGACATCCGCGGGGTCCATGTAGCCATTTAAAAACGAAAACCTCTTGTCCTCAGAGCCTAGGATTTCAACGTACCCTTTGGTGTTGGGATTGAGGGAATTCTTGACTGCTTGCGACCAAGAGTCCCAATGGAAAGCGAGTTTCACATTGCAGGCGTGATCCATTAACCAGAACTTTACAAAGACAAAGTCAATGGCACCGCTTTGGAAAATTCCTCTCGTCATGTCCAGCGAGTCATCGCAAAACTGCTGTGCGGCAAGGGTCATGGACGGGGCAAACGTCTTAATTTGTGTTGCGAGAGCAGCAAACAAGTCCCCGTCCATGCTGCTATCGAAAAGGAAACCATTGACCAGGACCTCGCCGAAGGGACGCTCAATATGTCCGCGTGACCGGACCGGTCCAAAAGAGCCCAAGAGCCTTAAAGCATCATCAATCACCTTGAAAGTGGTATCTGTTTGTGAGACGAGATGAAGAAGCACTTGCTTCCCCATATCCTGACACGCTTGAATATGGGAGCCCACGAGCAAGTGTGGCGACCACGAGTCGTCGTAGACTCGAGGCTTCCAGTGATTTTCTATCACGCCAAAACTTGCGGGGAAAGCAGCGTAGCTAACGATGATAATGTCGTAGGTAGACGCCGCACAAAAGCGGTCCAACTGGCCTTCGTCGCCGTCCTGGCCCCAATAGCCCGCGATCTTTCCGCTGAAAGCAGCGAGTGTTGCAGAAGCAAGTAACAAGAGTAGTAAGTGCATTGACCGGCAGCTTGCCATTTAGGAGAAGTGACCATCTAGCCTTTTCATCAGACATATAGTGACGCAAAAAAAAGTACCTGGCTTATAATCTGCCAAGTCGTGGTCCCTTTCTTGCCACGTCTTGGCACCATGTGCGTTAGGGTACGTATTAGCGAGGGTACTTGTAGAAGTGTCCGTCGGAATCTGGACGGTGAGGGTACAAGACACAACTATGACCGCTCTGTGTTACACATTACGGTACGCGACGCTGTTGAAGCTAGATAATATACACTGGTCTATAAACAGAGGGCCTAGGGCCCCGTTAACGCAACATTTACTAGGAGGGCGCAGCAACGGCACTCGACGCAGGATCGTGGTCCAAATCGTCACTGTCGACGCTGCCAAGCCCCCAGATGCAGCCCTTGTAGCGATCCCACTGCGCCAACTCGTAATTAGATTTGCGCAAAAGCTCTTTGAAGCACTCCATCGAGAGGTACGCATGCAAGGTGCTGGTCATCTGCTGCAGCAGCTGGTGGTGCGCGGAGAACTGCATCAATGCCGCCAGGGCCGATAAGGACGATGACGCCGACGCCGTGGCAAAGTGCTGGCGGATCGCCGGTGGGATTGGCAAGAGGTGGAGTTCTTCAGCCAAGTACTCGATTGACGGTTTGTTCGCCAGGGCCTTGGCATTATCGGGATCGTTGGGCCCCTGCTTGCTGAGCAACTGGACGCCCAAGTATTTTAGGTCAAAGAGGTTCGGGAGGTACTGTTTGCACCACCAGTAAAATTCTTTTTCGTCCATGGGCAAGCTGTCGTTCATCAAGAGACTGATGAAGAAGCCCAAGTCGTATCCGGCATGGTAACTGATCCAAAAGACGTTTTCTTGCAAAAGCAACCCGCTATCGATGATGAGCTCAGCAAACAGGGTGCGAGGAATGCCGTGTGATGTATGTAGCTGGAAATTGATGTGACAGGTCTGAGCCAACATGTTCAAGTGCTCTTCGTTGTACATCTCCAGGGCCAAGTCGTATTGAAAGTTGAATTGCCAAATGACGCTACTTGAGATTTCCTGGATGGAGATTTTCGTGATGCAAAAGCTCAATTGGATCATATTAAGCAAGTCCGCATTGGAGCGGAGGGTCTGGAAGTGGTAGTCGGACGAGGATCTGAAGGAGCCCACGGGCCTGGCGACGATTCCGGGGATTTCCTGGTGGATGGCCACAAAGACATTAGCGTGCGGGTCATTGACGAAGGAGCGGAGAGCGTTGAACTCGAGCTCCAAGTTATGGGCCCATACCTCTTTGATTAGCGGTGCCAGAGGCGAGAGCAGAGTGGAAATTTGGGCGTTGAGCAGGGGATGCGGGAGTTGATGCGGCGGGTACTGCGGACGCAGGGGATCGGAGGCGGGATTCGGATAGGCGAGGAGAGGATTAGCGGATTGAGCGGCCACACGTTGGTGCTGGTGCGGGTGCAGCTGCAGGTGCAAGTGGTGATTCAAGGAAAGCTGGCGCAGAGGCTGAAGTTGCAGTTGCGATTGCAGTTGCAGAGACAGCAGGGGCAGCATCAGCAACAGGGCGACTTGAGGCAGCAGCAGCAGCAAGTACTGGAGATGCGGCAAGTTCATTCTGGGGATCGCCCAGCAGAGAGAATGTGGTCTGGGAGAAGTAACACTAAAGCTTAACGAGAGAGGATCGGCGTTCTGGGGAACACTTTGAAAGCTGAAGTTGTCTCGCGGAGTTGGGAGACTGCATTCAACTCCTCATTTTTTCGCGTTTGGGCGGGATCTTTTGTACGTGGGTATCGTAGTATACGCATCGTATTCTTTACCCCCGAGTCATTGCATTAAAAACGCACACCTGATACAATAATATCGCATTAACAATAAAGTACTCACTATAACCCGTACTCACCTATAACCCGTAACGAGTACCACCACCTACAACGTCTCACGCATCGCAGATATCTGGTCGGACCGGCCTGCCAGTTGCAAGTACTTGTGTTCTCCCATCCGCCGCGGCTTGATGAGGTACTGCATGAGAAACGCAATTGCCAATGTCAACAGCACCATCGCTATGATCAAGTAAATGGATCCAAGCGCCATGTTGCGTGCCCCAAATATCAGATTCGTCGTCATCACAAACAGCTTGGTGCCGCCGAAAACCTCCACGGGGTAGTTGAGGTCGATCGTGAGCTCATACGTCCCCAGCGTCAATGCGGCGGTCGTGTTCTTTCCATAGAGCTTGTAGAACGACGGAAGGCCCGCAGTACGCATCCAGTTCTGCAAGAGCTCCCATTCTTGGAGGTCCGGGATGTTTTCCAGCGTGTATCCCGAGGGGAACCGCTTAGCCCAGTTGGGAGGCGGCACAATGTCCTGCGGGTCATACTGGGTTTTCTTGAATTTTCGGGTGCGGTCAGACTCCCACGAAATGTCCTTGTGTGATATGATGTACGTTTGGTTGACTTCTCCGTTAGGCGGGTTGAGCAACACTGGGTCGGAAAAGGTATCGTTGAATAGCGAATTGGCGATTAGGCCACAGGGGTACACGATCTTATCGCCTATTGTCGTCAAGGGCTTGCAGTTATCGCTCAAGTCGGTAGCAGCGACGGCTTTGCCACTGAGCTGGCCAAGATCGTACAGTTCCACGTACTTGCGATGGTTCTGGTAAAAGTTCGTGAGCTGATAGTAAAAAAAGATGGGTCCCGGGATGTCCACAGGCACGTTGAATTGGATGCGGCACTGCTGGCTGGTAGACCCGTCTTCCGCAGTAGAGTTGAGGACTTGCCACTTGCAGTCCGGGTTCGAGTTCTTCTTCTTAAAGTGGTACGCGACCAGAGAGTCCGGGATCGGAGTGGGCTGCTGGCCGTCGAGCAGCGCACAGTTGGAGTAGTCAATGGTCAATACCTGCACGTTCCAAGTCGAGTAGAATATAGCGATACCTAGCGGAGCAAATATGGCCGCGACCAAAAAGAGTAGCGGGATGACGGCGTTCGGGGTCAAGATGGGCTGCCATGCCTTGAGCCGCTGCTGCCGGAAAGCCGTATTGGGCGGTTTGCGCGACGAAGCCGATGCCGGGGCGTTATTGCGAATATCGTCATCGTCGTCATCGTCGTTGCCCGCCCCGAAAGATTGACGACGTCGGCGTAGAAAGTCCATTCCTGGTGGTTCCGGTGGTGGTCAAAGATTGGTTGGTGCAATTCCAAGTGATTCCGCATGATATATGCAGGTCATGGCAGTGTTGTACGGATTATGGGAGTTACGGGTTATGAAAACGACGGGTTGGAACATGTCCGGCCTCGACTATGTACGGTTTATGATGATATGTACATACGGATTACGCGATGCGGGAATACTGCAGCCTACACCTCGGGAAATCGCACGACCGCATCATCCATCACCGGCGGATTCGAGTGTCTTGACGACATGCCAGACGAACAGAAGTCCGATGTCGGTATTGTGTTCACGCACCTCCCCGAAGAGATGAAAACAGCGCGTCGCCAACACGAATCGACACGATTACACCATAGTCTTGCCATCTGCGCCATGGCCAAGCTTTGGAAGGGTACGTCGATTCGAGGTTTAGAAGCATTTGTCGCGGAGCTCAAGAGGTACCAAGACCTTTATAGAAAAACGGCCTTGCCCGGGGAAGACTTCACGCTTGCTTACGCCCGGCTCGTGTGGAGCTTCTGGAACGAGGCAGGCGACCGTGCGATACTGGACTGGATCGAAAAGCGGATTGAAAAGAAGAGACCAACGGACACCATGACCATGCTCGATGATTTCATCCGCTTCTGTCCCGCTTTGAGCCACCAAAAGAGAAACATCATCGAGGAGGTCGTCACTCCCGAGACTCGGCTCAAATTCTTGGACATCGTCAAGACACGAAACTGTGCCGACCACTTCGGGGAACCAACCACTATAGGTGAAAGAAAAAGCATCAACGCAAACAGAGCCGCATCGGCTACACCGACCACTGCCGGCGAGAATCACACAGGTTCCCAATCGGCTTGGCGCGACCGGAAGCATGTGGAGTATCTCAATAAATACATCAAAGACATGAGCAAGGTATTGGCGAAGGTCCTCGCGGCGAATCCCGACATATGCGGAGCGTGTCTCGGACGGCACAACATCACCGAGTGTAAAGCGATCCCGAGCAACTCTTTCGAAAACGCTGCCGCCTATGTTCTTCCCGATTACGAGGCACTCACTGGAAAGCTGAGAGCCAGGGGACAAGCCAGGCGGTGCCCACCCGCCCCCAAGGCACCACAGAGTAATCACAAAAAGATCAACAATACAACTGTAGGAACGACCTCAGCCGGCATCTACTAATTCTCGGTTGACAACGTAGAATACGTTCCGACAAAGAAAAAGACATCACGATGATCTACAAATATTTTATATTGGACAGTGGTGCAGAAGTCTTCGTCACCAATGATCCTCAACTAGTGCCTGACTTGAAAGAATGCCGAGGGATAGTATTGATAGATAGCGGTGTACACGAACATTCCATCGCTGGACGCGGCACCATCACGGTCGGATGACGAATACTTACTTGTTTCTATGCCCGACGCCACACATGAGCGTCGTGAGCATTGCAGATCTCAGCCGTGTCGGATCCGACGCGATTTTTTCTGTAGGCGGTACTGTTTACTCGACCGATAAGCCTAACAGACGCTTACGCATCATCGTTTAAATCTTTCGCCCTTTGAACCCACACATCGGCCCTCAGGATACGTCCGGCGAAATGACGGGAAGATGTTCTGCATTTACGACGGTGATACGAAACTATCATCGGCGGCCGCAGATGCCCACCGACAACAGCTCCTCGAATACCCCACGGCGCACACAGAGTTGACCACGGAACAGACCATAAAAAGGACAACTCCGGCGCTCATGTATTCACCGATTACGGATATCGCAAACACTGGTCCCCGATATCGCTCCTGACATTCTCGAAGATGATCCAATGAATGTTGACATGACATCAGTGGTGGAAAGTTCGAAGATATCTAACCTGGATAGTTCGCATTATCTCGTGGTCTCATTTCTCACGTATGCGTATTACCTAGACACGATAGGACACCTCAATAAATTTTAGCACGTACCCGAGGGTGCGAACGGTGGTAATGGCTGCGAAAAGTTGCACGACTTCGCGGTGTTTCACGAGATGTCCTAAGGGCGTTCATTTCGTGGCAAGTCGCTGAGAGAAGAATATCTCGTGTAATACAACTCTCACATCATGAAGTTTCTTGCAACACCACTACACTACCAACTTACAATGCCACCCCTACCAACTTACAATGCCACTAGCCTACCAACTTACAATGCCACTACCCTACCAAGTCTCTTAACATTTCACTAATACTCGTCGAAACATATCGAATCTACTTTTTGATTCCTAAACACAGACTATCGGTACGTGCCTGTCTATCGCGACAACCATGCGTTGGCGTCAGATATGGTAACAGCCTACTCGTACCTCTATCTCTATCCTGCTTACACCACAGCTAACACCGCGGTATAACGCACCACATTACATCACAGCTTACACCACAGATCACCACACAACATCACAGCGTAACCCACATCACACTTTCCCACCTCGCTATGGCTTCACGCGGTTGGCCTTCTTGGCCAAGGGGGGCATCTTCTTTTCTGGGCGTGGCGCGCGCTTAGCGTCTGCCGGCTTGTCCTTGAACTTTTTGCCGCCAGGAGAAAACACGTTCGAGTGGAAGCTGTTGCCCGTGCGGGACTCGCGCGGCTCCAACGTGAAGGTGACGCCGCTGATGCTCGATTCCTGTGCCTCGAGCGCCTTGCGCTGCGCCTCGCGCGTGGTGAAGTCGCAGTAGGCAATGTTGACCAGGATCTGCAAGAGCTCAATCAGACCAAACTTTTTCCTCAAGTGTTCGCGCAATTCTTGCTCGTCCAAACCCTTGACGCCGCGAATGTAGATGGGGTACCATTCGTCACGCTTGGACCGGGACCCGCCCACGCCGTTGCCCGAGGCCAGGGTGCCGACCGTGGACGCCCGCTTCAGGGCGAACAGGGGCCCCTTGGTGATCCCCGGGGTCGGGATGGGTTTGGTGACGGACTCGTCGGTTCCGCCCTGGGACGCGAGTGCTGCCCACGATAAGGGCGCTGCGGGTGCTGCGGGTGCCGCGGGTGCTGCTGCCTGAGTTGGCACGGCAATGGTGGTGCTGGACGTGTCAGGCGAGCCCACAGCGCTCACAGGGGCCGACCCGACCGGCGTCTCAAACTTTTCATTGTTGCATGAGCTGGTCGGGGTCAGGGACGCCAGGTTAGACGAAGAGGGGGCAGTGCTAGTGGTGGAAGCAGCAGACTGGCCATTGGCAGTAGTACCAGGTGCACCAGCTTTTTCACTTCTTTTGTCCTCCTTCTTCTTGGCATCCTTCTTATCATCCCTCTTTTCATCTTTCTTTGGAGCTTTCGGGTCCTTCTTTGACGAGCCGAGAGATTTTGAGTCTTGTGGCTTTACCAGGTCACTCACAGTGCCATTTCCGGGTTTCGATTCGGATTTCGATTCGACTTTCGGCTCGGATTTCGATTCAAGTTTGGGTTCAGATTTCAGTTCAACCTTCAGTTCCGGCTTCAATTCAGCTTTGGGTTCAGGCTTCGAATCGGGCTTTTCACTCCTTGATCCATTCTTATCGCCCTTTTCAATTCTTTCAACCTTTTCCGACTTTTCAACCTTTTCCAACTTTTCAACCTTTTCCCCATTTTCAACCTTTTCAGTCTTTTCCGCCTTTCCAGGCTTTTCCGCCTTGTGGGATTCCTTAACGGGCAAGCGATCTTTAAACTCTGAATAATCGATGAAGGACAAGACATCGTTCGCGAGATCAAAGATGGACTCGTTGCGGCCAGGAGTCAAGTAGAAAGTTTGGGTAAACTGGTAGTACGGAGAGCCGTGGCGCGACCACTCGCCAAAGACCACGATCAAGATGTTGCGCCCCAAGGAGACGGAGAAGGAGGCGCTGCTGATCATGATACGGTTATTGTCCGCGACATTAGGTTTCGGCTTCAAGGATTCGTCATTGGCGAACCTACTCTTGATGGCGTCGATACCACGGGCGACGTGAATGGCCTGGGCGTCGACGGGGGAGGCTGACGGCGACAGATCGGCGGGGAAGTGGGCGTGGGAGAGTGACGCCTGCGGATGGTACATTTTGCAGATGGACAAGACATTCTTATTGTAGAACTCGTAGTAGGAAGTGATGAAGAACCAGCCGATAGAGTCAGCGCGTTTCTGCAGCAACGGCTGGTCGCGTTTCACGGCATCGGCGGGCGGAGAAGAGCTCGTCATGGTGGACGGAATGACAACAGTTGGGGACGCTTCAAGAGCTCAATGAGCTTTTCAGGTTCAGTATTTGATTTGAGTGGATTTTTTTTCTTGGGGACGTGGATCATCAAGAAAAATTGAGTGCACGATAAAAATCTATGGAAAAAATGTGCAATCCAGCGTAAGGTCACTAATCTAGTCACTTGGATTCAAAAAAGTCCGCAGAAATACCCACAAAAACCTCAAATCATCACTACAAATCGACCACACATAATCTAACCACCAGTAAATCCTTTGATTTTTAGCGACAGACCATCATTTTTTGCACTACAAAATTGAAGCCTTCAAAAATGACCCCACACTACGTAGATGCAGGACATATGTCTACCCGACACGGGACTGTCACTGCATTGTCACTTCAACGACGTAGTAACAGATAGATATCCGAAGTAAATGACACAGTAGGTGGATGCTTATTAATTTCTGTATTTATAATGTGATGCTTTCCTCTAGTGCTACTCTTCCCTCAACAACTCCTCAAGGATCTTATTTTCCAACTCAGTTTGGTCGCCGTTGCCCTCAAAACTCTTGATGCCCATGTGGCACAAGACGCGGATAGTCTTATCACGTGGGAAGCCCATGTTCTCGAACTGGGTGACAATGGCGTCGTCAATCCCGAACTGCGCTGCGTCGCTAGGTGTGGCCAGGGAGGCGTCCGGATTGGTGGCATACATGCGGGTCCAATGGGCCGCGGTAGCGTCAAAGGCAGCACGGTCTGCGAGGTAGACCTTAGCAACCTCGGCGTCCTGCGGGTCGTTGGGCTCGGGGGTCTCGAGGAGCAGCTGCAATGAGATGAGCAGGCTTTTCAACGTGAGGATAGGGGTCCAGGCGTCCTTGAGAATGTCCAAGCAGATGGCACCGGTGACGGAGGAGATGTTGGGGTGGTAGATGCGGGTCTGGAACTTCATTACGGGCGGCTTGAAGGGATACTGGTTGGGGATAGAGATGTCAACAAGGAAGCGGCCGCCTTCGTAGGGCGTGCCGGGAGGGCCCAGGAAGGAGCCGGTCAAGTGCGTCAAGTCGTTGTCGCTGTTCAAGCGGAGGGCGATGCCGCACTGGCGGTCTTCGCGGCACTCGTCCAACTCCTTCACGATCCTCTTTACGCGGGACATTTCTAGTGGGGCTAATGAAGCTAGCAAGGTCTAGCACGCGAAAAAAATGGCTGACTCAATCGGAGTGATGGCGCGCTTGGTTGCGAAACGCACCTTAGCCGCCCTGGTGTGGTTATGTTTGGTTAAAGCAATCTTTGTTTAGAAAATATGTGTTTAAAGGGTATTTGTTAAACCAATATTCGTTCCGGCGATATCTGTTATAGCAATAACGGTGACAGCAACTTCAAAGGGGATCTCTCAACTTGTGCTATTCGTCAAGGGTCTACAGCATAGTACTCATTATGGTAACCATTAATCATTATCGTAATCATCGTATGAAGCATTAGTAACCTTTCGTAAACAAGTTGACACCGCCAATTAGTATAATCATGGGCATCACTAATTGCCAACGTTTTAGACACCACTGATTGGTAACATCTTGGACATCTTATCTCGTCTCACCCATCAATGGGCCTCGATCGGGGCCTGACTCGTCATGGACGCGCCCTTGATGTTGAGCGCCAACGTATCAAACACCGCGCGCAACTCGGCTCCGGCTCCGCGCACAAACGGCAACTCAAAGAGCCCGTACGCGTCGTTCTTGACCAACTCGGTGAACACAATCGTCAACCCCCACGGGTGCGGCTTGTACACGAGCCGCCGCTCAAGCAACACCGTCAAAATGAGCTCCTGCACCACGAGCCGCGCCTCCGCCAGGCCCCAGATCAGCGTCAGGCTGAAAAAGTACAAGATTATCCCCACAAACCAGTGCGTGTGGCTGCTCGGATACCGCAACTGGTTGCAGATCGCGTTGATCATCGTCAGCTTGAACTCAAACAGCCCGTGGTTCATCAAGTCCGTCAAAAGCGCCACCTGCGACGACTTTATACTGAACCCGCGCACCTGGTTCGGAAGCCGCTCCGCCACCGCCAGCATCCCCACGTGCAACACCACCGCGTTCACAAGCTTGGGGTTGTAGTGGATCAAGTCCAAGCCGTTCTCGCCCGCCTGCTCGCGCGGCGTGCTCAACTTTATCCCGTTGTGGATCGTGCGCATTAGCGCCGGCGTGGGGATCCGCAAGTAGTTTTCTATCGGCTTGCGAAGCCCCACCTTCGCCAAGTCCTCAATAGGCTCGTACGCAATGCTCGGCGCCTCGTTGATCTCGGGAAGACGCTCCACCTTGAGACCCTGCGTGAACGGGTCCGGGGCGTGCACATTGCGCGGGGTCGCCGACAATATAATGTTGCGGAGCTGGATGTACGAGCGCGGCACCGCCGTCGACAACTGGTAGTGGCATTCTACCAAAAACTCGGGGTAGTCGTGCATAATGCCGGCAAACACGCGGTTCACCGCCTTGAACAAGACGCTGATCACGTCGTGGTTGGCGTTTCGCGAGTATACCTGCTGGAACTTGAGGAGTGCTGTCAACAACTGCACGGCGAACGCATAACCGCCCTTGTTCGGCAACTCGAGCAAGCGCGGCAAGAGCATGCGGTGTGCCACGAGCGATACCCACGCAAACGTGAATCCCGGATAGATGAGCGGCTGTACCGCGTGAAGCGTCTCCGCGACAAGACCGTAGAACTGCTGGTTCCACCCGTCCGTAGCGTGCTCGTCCATAATCAGCTCGTCGTTCCAGCAGCACAAGAGCGATGAGAAAAACCGGAAATAGGCCCTCTCGTTCCAGCTCTGCTTCGCGGTCTCGTGATCGTTGGACAAGTTCAACACCACAATAGCGAGGATCCGTTGCATGTACGCGATCGCCTCGTCAACATCGTCAAACTTTGTGACGATCCGCACAATAAGCGTGGCAAATGCGTCAATCGCCAAGTAGGTTTCGCGCTGGGTCCGCGTCCGGATCTCATGCTCGGTGGCAAACACCGCGACCGAAATCTCGATTGCAGCCTTGCAAAACACCCGAAAGTACTCTGGATGGGTCAAGATCTGCGCATCGAGCATCCCTTCGACAAACTCGTCTTGTAGCGTGCGGGACACGCGGCCATGGGTAACGAGCTTGACCCACTCGGAAAAGACATAGCCCATCTGCTCATAGAGCAGGCCAAAGGTGGGAAGCGTATTTCCAAGGTGGTCGAGAGTTTCAAACAACGTGTCGCGTGCCCGCAACGCCACGGCCAGCTCTTCGCTGCCGTCGTCCGTATAGTTCTTGAGCGCAGAAAGCGTGTGCACAAACTCACAACGGAGCGCTACGGGTCGCACGTCCGCGCTGGGCAACACCTTGGCGAGCAACTGCGCCGCGAAATTGACAACCTGCGCACTGCCAGAGTCCACGATGAGCTTGCTCAAGGACGCATCGAGCTTGAATGGCTGCACCAACTGCACTTCCAAAAGCGAACAGATGACGGGGATATTGAATTTTCGCTGGTCCAGCGAATAAACGAGCCACCACGTCACATCCTTGGCCGTAGATGGCGAACATTCACAAAGTTTGTCCAAGATTACCACGTATATCTCGGTACTCATGGGATTCTTGTGCAGCTGGGTGAAGAGACAATTAACTGCATATTGTGCAGCTTTGAGCAAGAGCTCGGGACACTTGAGCGCGTTGCTTTGCGCGGTGGCGAGAGCTTGCAAGACCGCTAACATGATGGGGTGGTTCTGCGGGAGTTCTGCCAATTTCGTTTCGGTAACTTCTCCAAGTAACAGAATCGCAGTGTCGCAGCTTTGCGTGAACGCCATCAAGAGTTGTTCCATGGTGACCATGTCTGGAGCCATGAGGGGGGCGTGAGGCTGGATCGCGCCCTTGTGCATATCGACAGGAGCAGGCGGCTCCGATCGCACACCTGTCACATTGGTGCCGAAATTGTCGTAAATACGCATCTGCTGAGGCGTCAAGCCTGTGGCGAGCAAGCCGAGCGGCTCCGGCAAGTTCATGGCGTACTTGGACGCGCGCTCATCTATAAAGTGCGCGGATCCGGCATTCTGCTCGCGCACAAGAACGTGACGCTGCATCCGTTCGTCAATCAAATCGCCAATATTGTCAGCCGCGATCTTGTCGACAATCTCTACGCACAAACCAACGTTCGCCTGAATTGCAGCTGCCAATTCTGCGAGTGGTACCTCGTTAGGATTTGCACTGAGCAACAGGAGCATGGTGCTTTCAATCGTCTCGGCCAAAAGCTTGCGGCCACTGGAGAACACCATAATATGCGACAATTGCTGAGCCATGTTCTGGTAGCTGTTGCGAAGCTTGCCCACGTCGCGCTCTGTGGCAAAATCCTTGGCGACGAGCGCCTCCGTCGTGGTCAAGACTGCTTCCGAGACGCGTGTCAATATAGGCACGGCGCACTCACGGACAGCACGTGTGAGTGCAGCTTGTAAGATGCGTCGCAAGCTCGCGTGCTGCGTGAATATACTATTTCCAATCAAGGAGCTGAAGGAGGTGTCGAGGGTGTGCTCCGCCTGTTGCTGTTGCTGTGGGTGAGACGGGGGCTGAGGACCGCCTAATGATTTTGTATGCTGGAGTTCGTGAGCCTCGAGAGGTGCTGGACCTTGTTGCACGAGGTGAGGCGGCATATGCATCTGGGCTGGCACATTCATTGGAGTATGCATCTGGCCCATTGCCATTTGACTATTTACAGGATCCACCACGGCGTCCATAATCGGCCGATTCATATCGTGAGACAATGGAGTCGGATCAGGGATGAGGCCAAACATAACCGCCAAGGCAGTGGGGTTGGGGTTGTGAGTCCTGATCAAGGTGCTGGGCTCAATGTCAGACACTTTTAGCTTGAAAGCGTTAAGCAACACTTCTATTTCAAACTTGAGGTTGAGCTTCAAGTCACCGCACTCGTATAACTCTGCCAAGACTTTGATGATGCCGAGAACCCAGGGGTTCGGCGGGCGGAAAACTTTGGAAGACTTGGCTTGCTCCAAGAGTTTACACACAAACGGTATGATTAAGTGCAACGTCTTAAAGTCGTATGCCTCCACGAGCAAGAACTTGAGGCCAATGTGGTCACGCTTGAGCACCTTGTTGCAGCTTAAAGTGATCTTGCCGAGCCATCCGCCCAAGTTCTTGAGCTGGTTACGTTCGGTGGTAGACTCCTTAAAGTTTTCGGCAATACGCTGCACTTCACGGAGGGAAACGTTCAACACGAATTCGTAAAACACCGGGCTCTCTAGAGCCTTAACCAAAGCGCAGTACAAGTCGTGGTTGTTGGGTTCGGATTTGGCGCGATCCAAGACCAAGTACTTGGCAAACCACTCATTGTACTCTGGTGCCAAGAGTTGGCGTATTTCTGTTGCCTTCAAGTTCTCACTGGTCATGTTATTAGCCAAAAACAAGAGCTTATTGTGCACTGTTTCAACTGGCTCTTGTTGCTTCACGTAGCTGGTAATACTACTAGCGCCGCGAATAGACTGGTAGTGGTGCACAGCCTCTGGGGCCGGCGCTGGTACCGCCGGCTGCACGGAGCATGGAATGCCATTGGCAGCATCCTTCACGATCAGATACATCTTAGCATGCGCCAGCAAGGAGCGGCACTCCAACAAGTGCTTACAGTATATTGGATATTCGTGCAAGCGGGACTTGAAGTTGTAGAGCGACTGCACTGCAAATTTGAACATGTGCGAGTCGTGGGGCTGATTGCACGACTCCCATATAAAATTCAAAGCGACGGTCAAGGTGGTGCCGTGGATCAAGTCCCGTTCCAAAAGAGCACCAAAAAGGAGGGACGTGGACGCGAGAGCTGAGAGTGGATACTCCGCAAAGAAGCGGTACTCATCCAAGAGGGAGTGTATCATACACGCAAAGACGTCCTGCTTGTGTGGATCGTCACTAGACTTCATGTCCAACAACATGTCGACAATATCCTTGATGGCGACCTCCTTGTTGTACATCTTTGAGTAGTATGCCTTCATCTCTTGCTCAACATCAGGCGGAAACGCCGGGGAGGCCGCAGCGTTGGCCAAGATTGCTTCGTCGTGGCCCGCGTCAAAGTTGATGAGACGCGGATAAGTGGTCAAGAGCATGAGCTGGAACACCTTCATCTTTTCCGAGTCAAGGAGGTGACTACCGGTCTTCAAAAGCACGAGCCAGCTGTGGACTTTTTGCAACGCTAATGGTTTATCGAGAGGCGCGAGTTCGTTAGGGCCCTGCAGACTCTTTTGGAAGTCTTGCTGCGCCCTTTCAAACAAGACATCGAGTAGCGCACCGTAAAAGTGTGCATTCCCAGAATCATTGGCAAGTTTAGACTTGACAAACGCAAAACTGTCATAGTCTGCAGAGGCGGCTTCAACTAGGAAAACCACCGACACTCGAACATTGCTTGTCCATGGGAACAGAACAAGTGATTCAATTATGTTCAAGTCCAATGCGTAGCGCACAATTTTAACGGCCACGTCGCGGCGGGGACGAGCCAAGTAGTAGCGATAAAAGTGCAGCAGCAACAACTCGTGGTCGGTCTGAGCCATGAGGCGCAAGACACGGGTACTCGCGCCCATCTCCATATCCATATCAAAGTGGCGGGCAAAGAGAGAGACTGCCAAGCCCGAATCGATTTCCGTCTTGTCTTGCAGCAGAAGCATTACCGCAAGAAAGTACTCTGGGCACACTGCCATATCCTTGGCAAACTGAGACACGGCATAGTTTGTGAGCATAGTGTCTTGGTCGGCAGCAGGCGGGCCTGGAGGGGGCACGACCACCTGTCCCAGACCGAGCGACGACGGGGACAGCTGTTTGAACGCTTCAAGCTCCAAGCGGGCATAGCATTCTAGCTTCAAGAGTGCATGATCGGTCTCATCTGCACCCGGTTCATAGTCTTGAAGGTGTCTGAAGGTGTGGTGGAGGTTGGGCAGATGCGCAAGATCGTAGGCGCCATTACTGGGATCCAAAGAGCTGATAACGTAAAACAAGAGCTTGTCAAACAGCCAGCGGTGGCTCAAGAAGCAGTCTACGTTGCCCGGCTTCCAGTCGATTGCCAGGAGAAACTCAATGATCGAAGCTTCGGTGGGGGATTGAGGGGCAGATTGCAAGTAAGAGGCGATATGCGCAACGACCGCGGTCCAGTCGATAGTGAAGGCTTCATTGGAGTCGGCGTCGCGAAGACTGGCCTGGAGCCGAGCGCCACGGGCATTTGCCTCTGCCGGGTGCGGGGTTGGCGGGCCAATTACGCCCTGCATATCCTGCGATCCCGGAACAAGGACTTCTGCAAGGATGAGGGCGACTCTCAGGTCGACTTCCAGCGTCTTGAGGCTGAGGGTGTAGGACAAGAGGCCCTCCGGAAGCACGTTTTCGGCGCCAATTTCCAGAATAAGTTCCTTGAATGACATTTTCAAGGTATTGATGTAAAAGGAGTTTACAGCGTCAATCTCTGCGTCGAATGCCGAGAGGGATTTGAGGGCCAAGAGTTTATGGATGAATGAGAAGTGATTGGTGTTGAGGATAAGATCCAAGATGGTATTCCAGCAGAGATCTTGGGGGAACTTTTTGGCGGTGATGTAGAGCAAAAGCTGGAGCGAGTTCTTTCTAATGATGGCGCGAACGGGCTCGTCGTCAGGGGGCACGAATTTAACGAGGATAACGAATTGGAAGAGGAGGTCGCGGCAGTCGTAGCGGTCCAAGAATTGAGCGGCAGACCAGTTGCGGCGAACACCTAGCGGACGGGCCTCGAAAAAGTCGCAGAGGTAGCGCAAGCAGGTAGAATAGTTGAAGGACGATTCAGATACGAAGGCAAGCTCGAGAGTAAACAAGCGTTCGAGGGCGGAGTATTCCGGATTCCAGTGATCAGTAGCGATTGAAAGAAGGCCAAAAAGTTTCTGATAGTAGTTATCGGTGATGGGTGCGGGATTTGGCAGCAGTTGGAGAATGTACTTGATCTGGTTGTGGTGGGAGAGCAAGTTTTGGTGGGTGAGGGTATGGATGAGGATGGAGATGCGGTTAGCAATGACCTTGAGGAGGACGGGGTCTGCAGAAAAGTCTGGATAGTCGAGGGAGGAGTCTGGAGAGACGGAGGGAGGATCCTGAGAGTCGAGGGGGGTAGATTCGTTTGGCACAGAGACGGAGTTGGGAGTAGAGTCGTGCGGGACAGAGACAGAGTTGGGGGTAGAGTCGAGCGGTACGGATGCAGAGTTGGCAAGAGAGGAAGCGGAGGTAGGGATAGAGTCAGGCGGAGAAGAGTCGGACGGGAGAGATGCTAAAGGGACAGACGAAGACAGTGCGGAGGGCCGCGGCGGGCAATTGTCGGGAGGAGAAGACACGATTACAGAGGGCAGGCCAGTGTCGAGAGAGTAGAATGAAAGTATACGGATCTAATCAGTAGTCCGGTATACGGGTGGAGTAGGTTGATGATTGATATATTAGTAGTCCGGTGTACGGTTGGAGTAGTTTAATGTTTGGGGTGGATTGAGCAGTTAGTGAGGCTAGAACAAGAGGTTCAGTCGATAATGCAAGAGTGTTTAGTTGGGTGTTTAGTGGACAATAAGAGTCCTGCCACTTTTCACTTTTTCACTTCTCCTCTTCAACTCTCCTTACGTAAGGCTTGGAGATTCAGGGGATCTGGTCACGTGAAACTAGAGGGACCCGGTCACGTGAAGCTCTGGTTCCCCGGATTATGTAATTAAGCGCCACTGTTTGCGACACGGGTTAATGTTTTATCCGGATAATGTCCGGGTTAAACGTACCACTCGACTTCGTCAAATCCTAGTTAACAGAATAGTACTGACCAGTGCACTAGACTGAATTGCATTCAACATTCCTCGGAATTACTGAAATTAAACCACTCTATCAACCGTATCTAGTTGGGTAATTACACTACTGGACCAATCGCAGCCGTCGTCACATCACGCTGACCTGATCGTCCACATCATCACCCAATGTGCTCGCGATCGTCTCGCGTATCGCCTCCCCCGTGTCGCTTGCCTCGAGCTCTTTGTATGCCGCTCGGAGCAACCGCTCGAGCGAGTCCACCCGCATCTCAAGCTCGTCTCGGTTCCGCGGCTTGGAAAGCAACCCCTTCTCGATGCACTCCGTCTCGCTACTATACTCTGTACTCACAGAGTACAGGCTCGCGGTATCTAGCGTGTTGGACAGTGCCCCGGCGCGCGAAAAGAGCGACTGCACCTCGTCCGCCAGTCCCTGCCGCCACCCGAACGGTTTCGGACGCATTCGCGCCATAAATCCGGGCCCGCACTTGGGAGGTACACTGGGGAGAACGTCCGGTTCAGGGCCTGCTGCCGCATCAAGCTCCGCCAAGACGTGCCGATCGTACTGCGACAGTAGCAGTCCAAAGAACTGGTCGAGCCCCTTCCCGGCAACCGGGCCCCATTTCGATTCGTTCAAGAGGTGCTGGTACACCACTTCCTCGTCTCCAGTCCCGAGCGCCATGAGAAGCCGCCGGTTGCCCGCGAGCAAGCCGAGCGACACCTTGAACATCCCGGCCTTCCATCCGTGCAAGAGGCACACGTCGAAAATGCGGCTCAAGATCTCCGGGTCCGGGGCATGGCTCGCGAGAAACGACATCCACCACTGGAAGAGAAAGACTTTGCACGACACGAACCGGCAAAGGTGTGCGGCGAGCTCGGGGTCGGCCCGCCGGAGCGCCCGCGCAAACTGGGCATCCCATTGTGCGAGCGTGCTCTGCATCGTCTCGGGCACAAAGAGGGCACGCACCTCCGGCTCCGTGTTCATGGTCGCGATGAGCGCGTGCAACGTGAGACACCTGCTGCGGTGTAGGTGGTAGTAGAGGATGCCCGCGAAGAACACGAGCCCCTGGCAGTAGCCGAGGGCCGCGTCATAGTTGGCATACACGTTGAGAATGGTGCAGAGACTGTGCCGCACCGAGGCCGCCTCGAAGAAACGGAGCCGCGGGAAGGTGCGCGAAACGTCCTTGGCGATCTGCGACGAGATCTCCGGGCTGTATGAGTGCTGGAACGACGCATACACCAATGCCAGGGCCGGCGGCACTGCGGGCATCCCGGCAAGAACTAGGCTGGCCCATACGCGCGACCGGAGCTGGCACGGGATGCCCTGCTCGAGGCACCAGAACTGCGTGCAGTGCGGCAACTGGGCGATCGTCAGGACGGGGTCCGCTATGAGGCGCACCCAAAAGGCTGTTGCGAGCGGGTTCAACCCCGCCAGGCTCGTTTCGATGTGGGCAAGGCAGCATTGCTGGTAGGTGCGGGGATCGGCTAACGTGCGGCCACACTGCGGACAGCTGCAAAGCTCGTTGTCGGCGAAGTTATAGTTGGCGTAGAGGTCGCGCACTGTCTGTTCGGTGAAGGGCGGGTCGGCGCCAAGCCGCGGGGATAGGTACGTATCGTCATCAGAGTCTGTGTCGGGAGCCGTGTCCTGTGATGATGGATGGGCAGGGTTTTGTGAAGAACTGACAGCGTCCTGTGATGGCTGGACAGGGTCCGGTGAAGAACTGACGGAGTCCTGTGATGATGGATGGGCAGGGTACTGTAAAGAACTGGCAGTGTCCTGTGATGATGGCTGGACCGGGTCCGGTGAAGAACTGACGGAGTCCTGTGATGATGGATGGGCAGTGTCCTGTGAAGAACTGGCAGGGTCCTGTGATGTACTGACAAGGTCCTGTAAATAAGTGTCAGCGACCGGTGATGACGAATGGTCAGCGACCGGTGACGAAAGATCTAGACAGCTTCCAGTGCTGCGAGGGAGGGACGTAGAGTGGCTGGTTGTACGCTGGAAGTCTTGTTCACTTTCAAAGGTAAAAGACTTGTTACTGGTGAGCTCGGGATGATCCTTACTTTCAAGAGGGATAGATTTCACGGCTAGACGCTTGGCTCCGGAGTTATTAGAGTTGTCACTCTGATGCTCGTCAATCGGACGTGGAACTATTTCCGGCGTAAGCAGTGATGATGCAATGCGTGTATGTGAGGCAGATGCTGATGGAGCCGACTCTTTTAAAAGAGACTCGGCAGCAGTGTCCTGTATCAGCTGAAGAGATGTGGGCTGCGAAGATACTGTGTGTATTCTAGTTTGATATTCCTTGGTCCGAGGTTGCTTAGACACTATGGACTGCCGAAAATTCAGTTGAGTTGACTTTCCGGCTGAGGGAAGGGCAGAGAGTATAGAGTCATGACAAGTCAGACGGGCCGACTCCTTAGATACGAGTGGGGGAGTCGCTGTAGACCCTGGACAAGACGAAGCCGACTTACTAGCTGAGGGCAGGGTAGACACTATTGACTCTTGACACACCGACACGTTGGCAGCGAGTTCACCGCTTATGACAGGAGAGGCAGTGGGGAAGCCCTGCGGGGAATCACATGGATTGTCAACGCGGTCGTGCCGCGCGTAGTTTACCCTGAGGACCAAGTTGCGATCTAGGAGGGCAGTTCCCGAGGCATTGCAATTTGGGGCTGCGAAAGATTCCTCAAACTCTAGAAGGTCGTGAGAGGGAGAGGGGATAGACATGCAGTGGGGGATATGGGAAATGGAAGGGCGGAGAGTATGGGTGAGTGTGTGGAGTGGCAATATAGGCGTATGAGAATGCGAGAGATAATCAAACAGAGACCAACGGCAAAACGAAACAGTACCGCACCAAGACGGATGTGGAAAGAGCGGCGCTGGAATACCAATTCAACTCTTGTGAGGACGCGATTCGAGTGACCGCGATAAGAGAAACAGGGCGAATGTGGACCCGCGTCTTGAGGCGTTACTGCGAAGAGGGTTCGAGAAGGGTTCCAGAAGAAATCGAGATTTCTTGCAAACCTGGAATCTATTTTTACGTAACCACAAAATAGCGCCGCGACGGCACGGGGTTTCAGGCACACAAAAAAGGGAACTGGGCCTTCATGTCGCACAAAACTAGCACATACTGCATACAATCGAAAGGAGATCGGGACTCGTTTTTAATTTTATTTTTTTATTGCCGGGCCAGCACGCCTGCATGTTGACACCAGCGCCTAATGCCGGCCGGCCCCGGTTGACGCCGTTTTCTCGCAATCTGAGCCAGCAGCGGGAAACGGTCGGATACCCAGCAAAGTGCCGGCAACTACCGATCTGCGAAGAGTTTCAGCGGCTGCAAAAGAAAAGAGACGTCTCGTCTGCCTACGCCAGCCACGACGCTATTACGAGCCTCGGGATTTCCGACTGCAGATTCCGCGGTCACGCGGCCGTGCTTTGTTCGCGCCGCACCGGTTTCCAGCCTTTTCTTTTCACCCTCGGATCAATCGCCCTTTACTCGTGCCTAACACGCTTCCGGAACGGGTGGTTGTCCTGACCAGAATTGTCTGAATACTGTCATGCGTCACCTTTTTCATAACGCAGGTTGGTAGGTGGTATCTTCTTCCTTGTGGGCTCCCCAGCGAAAGAGGACACCCTGGCGAAAGAGAATTCCGGAATATAGGACCGCGGTACCTTGTAATTCGGATGTTTTTTGTCGCAACTGTCTAATACTGCCATGAGGGAGATACGCATTATCAGGGGACTAAAACTTTCAAAGCGCCCTTCAAGTTCGACCGTAAGTAACCTGAGTCCCACCAAAATGTTATATTCGCATTCAACATCACATGAGAATATGTGATTTTGCCGTGTAGTTCAGGAATGCGCATAACAGTGCTCGCAGTTACCCTTCTTCATTTGCTCGAGAATTCGCGTCAAGGTGTTAACCGCTGTACCCGACTTCCTTCATCGAAGATTGTCGTTCAACTGCCACTTGATTCTTGTTTTGATCCGCCTCCGAACAAGTTACTACTAAACAGTTGCGAAAAAGTCGAGTCCATCAAATTCGTGCGAAATTGACCCCACACTTCAAGCCTCATGGTCTACTTCTACACGCTACAACAAACGCCACCAGATGATGATTTCGGTTTGCTGCTACCGGATCCAGTAACCATCTACATGGGCAGAGACAAGATCGAGAACGACCCGCTCATCAAGTACTCCCACCCAAACTACCTTTGGTTCCATGTTGATAACTACTCGTCCGCACACGTCTACTTGATGCTCAGCAAGGAATCCCTAGGCTCTCCACACAATCTGTCGTTCGAGAATTTGGTATTGCATCCCGATATCCTATCGCAGCTCGCTCAGTTCACAAAGGCAAACTCCATCAAGGCAAACAAGATCCCAAACATTACCGTCATTTACACGCCGGTCCTGAACTTGCACACTGATGGTCTGATGGACACGGGCACAGTATCCTTCAAGAATCCAAAGCTTGTGCGCCGCATAAAGGTTGCGAAGCGCGATAACGCGGTGATCAATAGGATCAACAAAACAAAGTCGGAGATGACTACCGACCAGTTCATTGCAAATGAGCAACAGCTCGCTCTTGAAATCTCTCGGGAGCGGAAAGCACATGACCGCCAACAACAGGAGCAATTGCGCTCGTTCCAGCATGAAAAGCTGGCTCGGACAGATCCCTATGCCGATTTGTTCTCCCCGCAAACTGCGCTGGGCCGTCGCAACGAGTTCAATGGGACAGACTGGACCGAGGACGATTTCATGTGATGCACAATCACCGTCACTGGGGACATACGGAAGATGTTGATCGATCTACTACGTAATCATTTCATTGGTGGTCATCTACATGGTCATTTTACACCTGCTCATTTCACGCGTAGTATCTGCACGCTCATTTCACGCTAGGCATCTACATGGTCATATCACTGATGGTCACCTACATATGTCAAGACTCGTCTTTTCCTGATTAGATGGCGCAGCATCGACGCACTGCCAAGGCGTACCTCTCCATTTGCATAGAGGAAGACGGAATAGCATACAAATTACAACACACCAACGGGAAATGCTTTGAAATCAATAATGGTATTAAACATGATAACTATGCGAATATATCGAGCAGAGGTCATCACAGAAGGCCACGCACCTCCAAGTCATCCCGTACAATGACTGTTCTGAAAGACCAGCCTCTTCTTTTTCAACTAAATCCCAAACTTATGAATCCAAATCTATAGGGAACTTGCCGGCCTCACGCTGATCGTCCCAGGTCTCTACCCACAGAAGCGGGCACAAGGACGTGAACGCCTTGAAAAAGACTTTGCACGGCTCAAACTCCTGGCCCTTGATGTTGACGCACTTGTGGTAGTCGACGTACGACTGGGCACAGTGTTTCGTCTGGTTGGTGTACGGGAACCGCGAGTCGAACTGGACCGTCTCAAACTTGAAATCAGTGGTGTCTATACCCATCTCTATGGCAGTACTCTGAAGGTTGGATAGCTACGGCCGCCATACATTTTTCCGGGGTCGTGATTGGCTCTCGAATGATCACGTGTTCTCCCCATCGGGTGCCTCGCCCTGGGCCCTATGTCTGCACCGTCCAGCCTGTGGCCGTCATGGTGGCCTGGGATACTTGCCCAGGTGCTAGTAGAATGTATAGTATGGGTAGCGTGTAAGTTTTCTCGCCGTGCACAGCATCTTTGGCAGCGCGTAGTGCCTGCTGCCGCTGTGCGGTCTCGGCAGCAGCAGCCTCCTTCTCCTTCCTATCCTGCTCGGCCATGTCCCGTTTAGCCTGTGTCTTTGCACTCACTTGCCGAGTGCTCTGCTTCCTGGCGGGCTTGGTGTCGCTCTCTTCATTATCACCGCATAAGGGCCGTGCATGCGGATCGATACGCGACGCTTGCTTGTCGCTCCTGTTGAACTGGGTGTAGACCACCCCTGCAGCACGTAGCTCCTGCTTTGCTATTTCCACCACCGCTATCATTTTGGCGATGCCCGATCCGCGAGACGCCACGAATACAGGTCCCTGTGAAAAACATTGCAAAAGATGCCGCACCTTTTGGCTCATTGTATCATTTGGCCCTACTATTATTACTGTACACTGGGTAGCGGATCCGGTGGCTGCACTAGCTACTTGTGATTGGAACGCACTCTTCTCCTGCGCCTTCACCTTATCGTAGTCCATCGGGTTGGTGCTCATCGGCGAAATTTGTTTTTCCCTTCACGACTTAACTTTTACCGTTTATGAAGGCAGTGACGCCGGCACAATGTCTCTAAAGCTTCCGTTTTCCGCGTGCGAATACTCGCTCCGCGTACTGGCCCTGGCGCTACTCCGTAGACTGTTTCGAGCGCTGCTGGTGGCGCTGTATAGCACCAGCGTCGCGGTATCGAGGTCACCGTAACGGCTTTTGGCGCTGTGGTCCACGAGCCCGTTGAACTGGATCTTGTCTAGGAACTGTGCCTGCGAGTCCCGGAGTTTGCGCGAGCACGCCTCCCGGGAAGTCAGGGGCCGGAAGTGGTGGTACGAACTGTGTCGCTGCACCGGCAGCTTGGCTTTTGCGTAGGTGGGGCGCGTAATGGAGGACGCCGTGGATCCCAATGATTCAAATGACTGGGGGTTGTGATCAAGGATGCGTGAGTTACATATGATGCTAGTGTTCCCCGACACAGGCGTCAACGGTATCACGGTTCCATTGGGCTGCAACGCATAGAAATTGCCAGCATTGTCCCGGAACGTGGGGAGCAGGTGCTCGGTGTTGACTGGCGGCGACGATATAAGTGGATATGCACTCGTAGTGGAAGAGCTCGAGGGTGCTGCGTTTGCGCGAGCTGGCCGAATCGATGTCGGGAACAATTTGCTTCTGCGTGGGAAATGCGGCGGAGGATTCGGTAGCGAGAGCTGGGGGATCGAGGATGAGTTTGGGAATATTAGTGGGGGACTTCCAGGAGGTGGTCGATAGAAATTTGAGGGAACAAGGTGTGGATGAGGCGTCGCTGTATTGATGGGACCCGAGCCGAGATCCGTTTCCTGTGACACCGGATGATAATTTAGACTGTTGCCATATAGCTCTACGCCAACAGCCAAGTGCTTGAGCGACGAGGAAATGCTCTCAGTATCGGTGTCCAGGGCAAAGTTTCTGGCCAAAGACGGCTCATCAACACTCATTGAATAATGCAGAGGTGCTTCGAATAAAAGCTGGTTCAAGGTTGAGAAATGACTCGATCGATATGCCGCAGGAAAATTGTGGATATAAAACTCGCAGAGCTTCAAAGAAAGGCTAGCAGAACGGTGTATCGATGCAGTACCCTTCGCAAGAAGCAGGAATGTCAAAACTTTGCATGCGCAACATATCTTGGCTTGGCTGCGAAAAATCCCAAAACAGAAGGTGCTCTGGTCCGGCATACGATTTATGTTGCACCCTCTGAAGCGATGAGCAGTGGCTTTTCGGTCGCTCATCGATGATTGAGCTTCATCAGCTACTTAATGTTGAGTGGTACTTGGTCGTAACTCGTCTGCACGTTGTCTTCCCCGTGACAACTACAAGAAGATCTCCCAGTGTAAGATGGCTGTACAAGTATACAACGATTCTACAGTTGCAATTTCGAAATTAAATCAACAATTGAAGCAAGGAATGTTCCGTAAAAGAGCGCCAGGAGGCTCCGCGTGTCTCCGAGTATACAAATCTTCACATCTTCCAAATACCTCGGGAAGCGGAGTAGGGACCTCGGCTCACTTGTATACAGGAAAGTGACCCCAGATATAGTCTATATGCAGGTGGATGATGCAATACCCCATGAGTGCCTTGTGAGGCGATACAAAACTGTAACCCTAGCAGTCAAGCCACACCATTGAGTAATCAGCTTCTTACAAGTCTACTCCGATTAGGTCACTGTAACCATGCTGAGTATACGGCAAGCTCTGATACTAGCCAATCTCACGCGCCTACATCTGCATTTGCCAAGGCCTCCAGTCAGTGTTGCCAAACTATTAGCATCTCCAACACGGCTGTTTCATCTACAAAGGCATACTTCCGCTCTCAACACAAGTATTGATAGGATCCCATTTCACAGAGGCTTGGCTGGAGACCATGCACTATTCGCGAGTAAACCCCCGTCCCTCTCTTCATTCCACTCGTTGCATAGCTCTTGTATATCGAGAAATCATCATGATCAAAGCACACTTCACAAAACCAGAAATGCACCTCCAATTGCTACGAACTCAACTCATGACAAGCATACTAGTTCGCATTATTCTACAACTACAAATACCGCCCAAGCTACAAAAAATGATTCCGCAAACACCATCAAATCTGCTAATGACTTAACTCAAAATTCGAATGAACAACCCAAGACCAAGACGACTACTTCCAAGGCCACACAATACCTTTTCGGACGGGATGCTACCGTCTCCGAAACGAAAATGATGCGCTCGTTACTAGTGACTCTCTGGCCGAAAGACAAGTGGAGCTTCAAGGTTAGAGTACTAGTCGCGGTGGCGCTTTTGATCGCATCCAAAATTCTCAACGTTCAAGTGCCCTTTATTTTCAAAGGTATTATTGATGGTATGAATACTGACATGGCACTTTCGTCTCCCAATACACTCTCAACAGTACTTCTCACAATGGTTCTTGCCTACGGCGGAGCTCGCTTCGGTGCTGTGCTTTTCGGGGAATTGCGTAATGCGGTTTTCGCACTGGTGGCGCAGAGTGCGATAAAGAGGGTCGCGCTCAACACTTTTAAACACCTCTTGAATATGGATTTAAATTTCCACTTGTCGCAACAGACGGGCGGTCTCACTCGAGCAATCGACCGAGGTACAAAAGGTATCAGCTACGTGTTAACTGCCATGGTATTCCACATTATACCCATTTCATTCGAAATTACCATGGTGTGCGGCATCTTGACGTACAGCTACGGTGCGTCATTTGCTGCCGTCACGTTTGCGACCATGCTAGCATACTCCATTTTTACCATCCGTACCACGGCATGGCGCACAAAGTTTAGGAGACAGGCAAACACCGCCGATAACCAAGCAGCCCTGGTAGCGCTCGACTCACTCATCAATTTTGAGTCAGTTAAGTACTTCAACAACGAAGCGTACCAGGTCAAAAAGTATGACTCTGCTCTTTCAAAGTACCAAGATGCTTCTGTTCTGGTAGCAACATCCTTAGCTTTCCTCAATTCGGGCCAGAACTTGATTTTTTCCTCTGCATTGACCGCGATGATGTACATGGGCTGCCAGGGAATCACATCGGGATCGTTAACGGTGGGCGATTTGGTGTTGATCAACCAGCTAGTGTTTCAATTGAGTGTCCCTTTGAACTTTTTGGGATCCGTGTACCGTGAGTTGAAGCAGTCGCTCTTGGACATGGAAAACTTATTTCAGTTGCAGAATGAACGGATACACGTTGTGGATGTTGCAGACGCACCTGCTCTCGTATTGAACAATACTCCTCACAAACCTGCAGGAGAGATAACTTTTGAGAATGTCACATTTGGATACCATCCTGACCGGCCCATCTTGCAAAATGCGAGCTTCTCGATACCTGCAGGTCAAAAAGTGGCTATTGTGGGTCCGTCGGGCAGTGGCAAGTCGACCATCTTGCGGCTTATATTCCGCTTCTACGATGTGCAAAGTGGTCGCATTTTGATTGACGGGCAAGACATTCTGAAGGTATCTTTGGCGTCCCTCAGACAACACATTGGGATCGTTCCGCAGGAAACGCCTCTCTTCAACGATTCTATTCTCGAGAATATCAGATATGGACGCCTTGATGCCTCGGACCAGGAGATTGATCGTGTTATCGAGCAGGTACAGTTGAACGCGCTTATACGTGATATGCCTGACGGAGTACATACTATTGTGGGAGAGCGTGGTATGATGATATCAGGTGGCGAGAAACAGCGATTAGCGATGGCACGACTACTCTTGAAGCGTTCGCCCATCACCTTCTTTGACGAGGCAACGTCTGCCCTCGATACGCACACTGAGCAAGCCCTTCTCAAAACTATCCGTACCGCTTTCCGCGAAAAACACTGTACAAATGTGTCGATAGCTCATCGGTTGCGCACGGTCGCTGACGCTGACAAGATTATTGTTTTGAACAAGGGCAGTGTCCAAGAAGAGGGCACGCATTATGAGCTTTTACGAGATGACAACACTTTATACTCCCAATTGTGGAATATCCAGGAGAATTTGGACATTGACGAGCAATTGCTGGAACAGAAAGACCAAGAAGTGTGAGTACGTGTGTTTCACGCTTTAATGTTGAAAAGCAAGATGTGCACGTTGGTGTGTACTATATCCGCAGTCTTGCTCGTCTATTTATTGACCTTTCTAGAAAAAAGCGCAGCGTTTTACGAAATGAAACGCACATTGAAGAGCAGATATAACGCAATGCTCGAAATACACATATGAAACTTACAAGAGTTTGATAACGTCGTCGTAAAAGCCGCCCACTATCTTACCCTCTTCTTCATTCGCCTCTTCTGATTCCAAAATCTCCTGCAAGCCGTGGGGCGCGAGCGAAGATAGCTTTTGCGCCACAAACTCTCGCTTGAGCTTGATCAATTCAGCGTCGTGCTGCATCACTTTGCAGAGCACTAGTCGCGTGATGTAGGCTATGGAGGCGCCAATGTGTTTGGCTCGCTCGGGTTCAGAGCGCTGTGCCTGTCGCACCCACAGATCGTACTGCAGTTTATACCAATTAAACAAGCGCAATTTATCAGCCTTGTCGAATGCGAAGCGATATCCGTTCAATCCAAGCTCTATAAGCTCGCAATTAAGATTAGAGTTGATGAAATTGAGAGCCTTTGTCGCCAATTGGTCGCTGCGCACAAACAGCAACGATTGCAAGGCGACCGTCAGCAATTCTTCAGCATTCAAGTTGGTGTGTGGCAAGAGGGAGCTATTGTTGTTTTTCACGAGCTCCAAGACGCGCTTATACTCTTTTTGGGACGCGTTACGCATGACCAAGCAGAACACGGATGTGATGATTTCGCGAGGGATGAATCTATGGCTTGAGGTGGTGCTGCCGGTGAAGTTTCGGTAGAGCTTGAGCGCTATGGCTTGACATGAGGGCATGTCGAGGCCAAGCAGCAAGATTATATTGCGCGCTTTCATTTCGACCGTTGAGTAGGTTGGCGCGGATTTCAGGATCGAGTCCCAGTCACCGACTTTCTCCATTGCTCTAGCAATGAAAGACTCTGTCCAAGTGGAGAAGCGGATAAAGTCGGAAAAATGGCGCAACAATTCCGAAATATGCAAAAGCGAAGAGAGCGCCGTTTCCCACACAAACCAATCAATTTCACCTGGCACGTCAGGCAAGACGTTTATTATCTTCAAGAGCAGCGCCAAGTGGTCGCTAGTGGAGGGGGCGGTGCCCACAAATTTGGTATAGTCGTAGATCAATGCAAGAATTTCGGTTCCCAACACTAAGCCCTTCTTGATGGCGGGCACAATGCTGTCCACGATGATCTCCGGGGAGTAGTGGACGCGAAAGTAGCCCGCGCGGTTGCTGTTGGCCACCAAGAACTGGTCGAGGGGAATGTCCAACTTCAAGCTGCGGTCCGTTAACAAGACATTGACAAGCCGGACTTGCCCATTATCGGCCGCCACTTTCACGCGGAGCGGTACGTGGAAGGGCGCGTCTTCGATCAACACTTGACCAACCGACAAGTTGTGCAAGTGGATATGCTGCTCAAACACCACACTTGTACGTTGAGGGTTGGTTTTCACGGTAACGAGGGGGTACCCTTGGTGCTGCTGCCACGAAAAGGCGAAGGCGTGGGCGTCAAAAGCCGTTACCGGCACGAGACACGACCAAAAGTCCATGGGTTTGATGGACGCAAACTTGTGTTTGGCAATCAAGTTGTCGGCGACATTTTCAAGGATGCGGTCGTACCGGGGCACTGCAGTAGCGTCCGGATTCATGGCGTTACCAACCATTGTCAAGAGAGCCATTCCCTTTTGGTAGGCGTGGTTGTCAAAGATGGAGGCAGTGGACGCGGCATCTGATTCAGCGACGTTCACGGTATACTGGTAAATGCTGGGGATCATGAGAGAATCGTTCTTGCCGACCAAGCAGTCGGCGTCCATGAGCCGTTCCATGTCGGCGATGCGGTCCATTTCGTAGCTGTGATCCAGGACGTCATTGTTGATGCCGGAAAGGTGCACCACGTAGTTACCTAGCCACGTAGCAAAGGCTTCATTGAGCCACAAGCCTGTCCAAGCGTCAAAGGACGTGAGATTGCCGAGCCACTGGTGCACCAATTCGTGAGCGACGAGCTGCTGGACATGCAACTTGCGTCGATCGAGGTCGGCGGCCGTCTCGTCGAGCAAGAGCTGTGGCGCCAATATGGTGACCATACCCCAGTTCTCCATGGCGCCATCAGTCAAGAAGGGCAATGCTACGAAATCGCATTTCTTCAAGGGGAAGGGAACCTTCAAGAGAGACTGGAGTATTGGCAAGAACTTGGACACAAGAGTCGAGGCGTAGCGAGCGCCTTCCAGGTACCCCACCGGGGTGTAGACGGCGGAGGAAATGACCGACAGCGGTAAAGTGACGTCAGACACTATACGATCAAGATTGCCGAGGACAAAGCCAAACACAGAGGGAGCGATGGGCGGGGTCGGTTCAAACAGGAAAGAAGCGAGGGCGGGATCCGAGTCTACGGTAGTTTTACTAAGCAAAGGCGAGTTGCTGACGACGGTGAAACTCTTGCTGGTGGTAATGGTGAGCTTGATGGGGACCTTTAGCGAGAGGTCTTCAATAAGGGGATACACTGTTTTTGCGAAGCAGGGCTGAAAGTGGGTTGCTAGAACAAAGTTATTTGCAGAGCCGCGCACGGGGTCAGAGTAGTTTGTTTTGAAGAGGCCGGTGGTGGGGTCCGAGAAGGTTTTGATAGCGTTGATACGCGCGAGATAGTTGATAACGAGCGTCGCTTGCTGTGGGACAGGAAGCTCGTGTTCAGCTTCAAAGACCACGCGCAGGCTTTGTCGATCAGTTTTACATGAGACAATGACGGGGGACAGATTACCCGGTATAAGCGCATGGGCCAGGGTGACGACAATACCCGAGGCCGCTAGAGTGAGGGAGAAAACGGGGGAGGGCCGCTTGCAGAGCGGGTTCTGTTGGAGTTGGATGGTCGCAACACCCGAGAAGCTGGATTTCAAGTGGTTGATACTGAGGTTCAAGTCATACTGAGCCGGCACTAGCGTGTTGGCAAGGTGTAGCGACGCCATGTCGTTCCAAATGCTGCAAAAAAAAAGAACGTAAATTGCGAATTTTTCGTTGCTACAAGCCGTGGACCTGCACATACGGTTATTGAATTATGATACCGTAGATATTGGATTATGAAGGCGACAAAAGATCATTTCGCCTGTACGTCACCAACACGACCAACGATGCTAATCTAAAAACTTTTTGACAGGATACAGCCAATTTCTTCTAGTTCAGAGTCACAGTGATGCTTTAATCTAGCAGTATGCACATCCACACTACTTGCCACATTCCTCCAGGGACTAGCTCTTTGCTGAGTCACCAAATACGCAGAATCGGCCGGATGATTGGCGATAATGCGCCGGCGGCGGTGCTGTTGTGTCTTCCTTAGGGCTCGGCTTTTCTTTTGCCTTTCCTTTCGGGCTCAGCTTCTCGTTCGCACTTGCGTCTGTGCTTGTGCTCGTGCTCATGTCCGAGCTCTGCTTTGATGCTGGGCTTTGCTTTGCCTCCAGACTGAAGTTGGGCGGTTTCAGGACGCCTGCAGTTCCATCAGATGCGTTCCGCTGGGCGTTCGCAAGACTCAAAATTGGAGAAGACATACCCCTCAAGTCCCTCTGACTTGGAGGAGGACCCGTAGGAGGGCCCGCGAAAGGATCAGTAGGGCCATTACCATACTTGTAAGTGTTGTAGAATGGCTGTGGTGGTGGCGGCGGCTGCTGACGAGGCATCATAGAAACCCTGGCTTGGCGCCGTCTGCGCATGAAGAAGAAGGCAGCTACGATCAAGGCGATTGGTATAATAGCGACAAATAAGATCCAGCGGTAAGTGTGCCAGCCGCGTCTGGTCCTCTTGGAAACATGGATGAATCGCTTGACCTTGTCGGGCCCAAAGGCATCATGAGGAGGCATGACATTTTGCAAAAGGAATAGAGCCGGAATCTTCCCTTTTATTGTTGCATTAAAAAGTTATTTGAGTTACCGTCTCATCACATTCCCGTCTTTACTCCGCTAAACGATACCTTATATTAGACGGATCCTGTGTGGGCGCCAAAGGAGGTCGTGTGCATCGGCGCAGGGGCCTTGTCGTATTATTACGTAAGTTTGTCACAAAAGACTCAGCCGTGCATCTCATGCAGGACCTGCCTCTTTTGGAGATGGACGCGATATCGCCCTTTCGACAATTGTTGGTTCTTGACGCCATCGGGCCATCCTGCACGCCGCCAGGTCTCTTCAACCGAAATCACTGGGCTATCAAGGAGTTGAGAGGGAAATCTCGCACCGAGTAGTGGTGAGTCACTCATTATAATGTACTGTACTATAAACTAATCGCGGGAAAAACCTTTATTCTTTGTTGATGAAAATCGCATTACGGAGCTAGTACCCGCCCGACCCAACGCTTTTTTCCCCGGCGGGGCAAGTGTCAGCGCCAAAACCAACAATCCCACCCGCGTTTTTTTCACCACTTTTGTGCGCATTCAAGCCGGTCTTTTGTTCTAGATCACAGTACTGCTGTGTAGCACCACTTCACCCCGCCTGCGCCGCATGGCTAGAGTCTTTACATAGACCCGCCGCTTCTTCCAACGCCCGAGCCCGCCCCATCTCATCTCATCGCGTCGCTCCTTTCGCTCTCCTTTCGCCTCTCCTCACACATCTCTGCCCCGCCATGCCACCACACTCCCGCAGGAAACACAGTCACCTGCTCCTGTCGCGTGAGGAATTCCAGCATATCGCCCCGGGCACTATTCGTATCGATTGCTCCGGCGCCTACATTGCAAACGACCATCTCTTGCGCAGAGACTCGGGTCTCCTGTCTTTGCCGCCAGTATCGCCCTCCCCTCCGGAATCGGCATCCTCCTCTTCCTCCTCCCCATCTGATTCGGCCTCTTCTTCTTCTCCCTCCCCATCTGCCTCCGCCGCTTCCTCTTCGCCCTCCTCCGACTCGGAGGCCGACACCGCTTCCACTCCTTCCAGCACTCCGCTGGGCCCCGTCTCTACTAATATCACCTTGCCCCGTCACGATACAGAAATAATCCACTTTAGTGTGGATATCGGAGGTACCCTCACTAAACTCGTCTACTTTTCCAAGAGCGCTCACGGTAGCGGCGGCCGCCTACACTTTCGCGACTTTCAAACCGGCCACTTTGCCAACGAAGCTCTCTTGTTTATGATAAAACTAATTAAATCCAGCACAAGCGACCAGTCGCAGTCGCCCCCCATCACATACATTATGGCTACCGGCGGTGGGGCTCACAAGTTCTACCACCTCATGAAGTCCACTTTCCGTCACCATAACCTTCCCATGAAAATAATTGCCGCCGACGAAATGGAATGTCTTATTCGCGGCTTGGACTGGCTCATCACCAAGATCCCGCAGGAGCTTTTCGTCTACAACTTGACGGAGAACAATACCTGCCTATTGCCCAACGTAATTCAAAATCCGCAGGACGTTTACCCCTACTTGTTGGTCAATATTGGAAGCGGTGTCAGTATGATCAAGGTCACCGGACCAGGACCACATGGCTTTGAACGTATCGGTGGTCTGTCCCTCGGCGGCGGCACCCTCTGGGGACTCCTATCTTTGCTCACCGAGGCCAAAGATTATAATGAAATGTTGGAAATGGCTCTGCGCGGCAACAATGATAATATAGACTTGCTAGTGGGTGACATTTACGGCTCCAACTATAATAAAATCGGCTTGAAACTGAGCCACATTGCCCTGTCGTTTGCAAAAGTTTTCAAGAAGCTCCATTTTGGCGCGAAATCGGCTAAGCCAATGCTGTCCGCCGAAAAGCTCGCGCATTTCAAGCAGGAGGATATCGCGCGGCTGTTGCTATACCTGATCTCCAACAATATAGGCCAGATCAGTTACCTCCAAGCCGTACGCTTCGGCCTCAAGCGCATATACTTTGGCGGCAGCTACATCTCGGGCCACCTCCAAACGATCCACACCCTCAGCTTTGCGGTGAACTTTTGGTCAGGCGGCGAGATGCAATCGTACTTTTTGCGGCACGAAGGGTACTTGGGCAGTGTGGGCGCCTTTCTCATGGGCCCAGATAGCGAGGGATAAGTTCATGGGCTGGAAAAAAATTGCATGTGCCCCGATAGCGAGGGATAGGTTCATGAGCTGGTTCATGTGCCCAGATAGCGAGGGGTAGGTTCATGAGCTGGTAGGATATTGCATGTGCTATTGTCGCTAACCTGTTCCTCTCGGTTGATTCCCGGGATGTTTTTTCTCTTGTTCGTCAAAGTGGTTCGATATGCATGCGAATGGCCATGGTTCTCGCCACATTGAGTTTAAACGACTGAATCGGACCACAATCTGCCAATACAAGACAGCCCTGAACTACTTTTCCCGCATTTGGTGCATTTCTGTGAGTTTTAGATTTTTCGATCAAATCTGAAACGAAATAGCTAGCGACATAGTCCATCAATGCGGGGTTTGGATTTCATCTCAATTTATAGAGATCCAGGATTGAAAAATCCAAAAAAAAAATAAGGAGAAATTGTCTCTCGGGGTACGGGCCAAGTTTAGACTTGAATAAAAACGTGCACGAGCAAAGGCTTTTTGGGGGGATTTCAAGTCAGGTCTTTCTTTGAACTTTCGAGATGGGAAAGAGCACTCGATCTTCGAACCGGAAAAAGCCTTTGATAGTTTCTTCCGAGTACGATAAGCTCATGCACCCACCCATTTCGCTATGGGCTCACTTTTGAAAAGCGCGCCCCGTTAGCCCTTGAGCCTGATGTTGTTGACTGTAGGGCGATCTCGCAAAAGACACTAGAACCACTGGCTCTTGTTGCAATGCTTCTCGCCCAGATTGGGCTTCTACACAAGGTATTTTCTTTTCCCCTTTTGTCAGTACGTGGCTGATTTGGATCGCGGTATTTAATCGATAAAAATGCAAAATCCCGATGTCCCAATCTGCGGCTTAGCAAGGGAGATCGCACAGTGATTTGCATTCGACACTAGGGTGACACGTCATTTGAAGACGGTCGTTTACAGAGCATGTCTTGAAAACACACTGGTTGGTCTTGTACACGTCAACGGTGCCCCCGTTACCGCAGTAGCGCCACACCTTGACGTCGATCTTCCATGACTTGCATTTTTGAGCTGCATTGCAATCTTGCAAAGGGTTCGAGTAACCGAGAATGTCAATCTTGTCGCCTCCCGCGCAATTGCCGATACGTCCCTTCACCCAGGCGGTGGCCTCATCTTTCAGAGCAAAATCTTTGAAGGTGGCGCCAATGGTGCCGCTACATTGTCTGCAGCTCTTTGCGGCCAGAGCGTTGGCAGTAAAGACGGAGATAATGAGCAAAATAGTGTTGACGAAAAGCATTTAGGGTGTTGGGTTTACTCCACGGCGAATCGCCTTGTTTTATACCCTGTGAGCGCATTGTGGTCTCGAATCCTATTGTTGCGTAAATTTGACCCTTGCCGCAGATAGCTTTGACCCCAACTATTATTAGAGAGCCGTTTGTGGGTGTTGTTCTAGTCTTGACACAAGAACTATTCTGCCCATCTCCAAGTTTTGCAGCTATGTTGAGTGAATTGTTCACGGATTAAGGAAGGGGCTATTGTCTAGTGTCGAAAGAGTGCCCAGAACATCCCATGGGATATCCGGACACTTCTTTTCTTTTGTAGTGCGATTACTACGACTAGCGGCATGTTGCTATGTTGGGAGATGGAAAAGCAAAATACCTGGTGAGCATTGTCACAGGTTAGCAGAGTCGACCATGCCGTCCTACAGCGTTACCTATTTATGAATCACTTGCTGTCGCAGTCGATTCAAACCATTTATTCACGAAATTTCTACTCAGTTTGGGGTCACACTTACCGATGCACTCGACGCTCTTATTGCAGCACATCACAAGGGAGCTGTCTTGGGCGCACAAATTAGCAGCGCATTTGCCGGGTTTGTACCAGTAGACGGTTCCACCGTTGCCGCAGTAGCGCCATACCCTGAGGTACATTATTCACGTCTTGCATCTGCCTTGGTCGTCGCAGTCTCTCGTGGGGTTGCTAAAAGCGTGAAACTCGAGCTTAGCTCCCGTAGCGCATTCCTCGAGACCAGCTCACGCCCATGCTTCAGCCTGTGCCTGCAGCATATAATCTTTGATGACCATGTTCACGGTGCCTGAGCATTGTCTGCAGCCGTTTCTTGCGTGATTGGCTCAGTAAGGACTGCGATCATTATGAGCACTAGTTTAACGATTACCAACATATTTGAGGAGGGGGAGGGGGAAAGCGCGTCGACCAGCCAATACTTAGACATGTCGTGTATCCTGCCACAAGAGCTATTGTTTGTGGCCCCTGCCGCAGTCACGGACAAACAGGTGCCAAGAGGACAGAGAGACGCTGCATGTGTATCGCCTTCTAAATAGCGGCACTGAATTATTGCCGGCCTCATGTGCTGTTTATGTGAGTTAACGTCGGCACGATTGATGCCATCCATCTACGAACGCCCAGTTACAGCTGCGACTCGATTGGAAAACAGCGAGGATGTTACTTATGATAGTGCTCCAAGATCCTACCAAAGTAACAGCTCTCGCAACTTGACCCAAAGACCGCAAGGGGCAAAAGCCAGGCATCCCCCTGATTGACCACCGCACTTGCGAAATTTCTGTTGACTTCGTATTTTGCCGCAGGGCAATTCTCAAAGTCCCCTTGGTCTTGAATCGGAGATCGGCTTTAGACGTTCTCAACAGGCGGAAAGAATCAGGTTTAGGGGAAACAATTGCAAGGCGGAGGTGTAAACGCCCCCGCTGGCTGCACCTGTCTATCGAAGCCCGGGGCAAATAGATTGTGGCACAGCTCCATCGAACAAATATACGATGCACTATTGTTGTGAACAATAGCGGTCTAGAATTTTACATCACAATTCAACAGTGACCGCACCCCCTTGAAAGTTCTGCCAAGCGTGCAAGCTGTATAAGTGCAGGCTATTGACCGCATGACCATCGGTCTGGGTAGGATATGTGGAAACTTTTCAGCAAGGCGCTTTTGTTGATATCTCTCTTTGCGAGTCTTGCGGCGAGCCGGAACAGCTGCCGCCAGTGCTCTGGACGCCACTATCTAATTTTCGACCGTCAAGTCGGACAAGACGAGGCTGTTGCCTTCTTCAAGGCCAGCCAGGGGAATTGCATGACGGGCAACGAGTACCAGCTTACCCTCATGATAACTGACCTTTGTCAGTATCCGTGTGTTGATTCTGCGTGTACGAGACGCGGAGACAAGATATGCAAGTCGTGGAAGTTCATTATCAAGCCGTGGCGATACTGTGGCAACGGCGGAGCCGTCAATGTGAATAAGGGGGGGCACTGTATCAACGGCTTGTGTGCCACTACCGATGTTGTGACCTTGACATGCAACAAGAGCGTTGATTGTCACGGTACGTGCACCTGCTCCAAATGTGGATGCTAAAGCTGTATAGTGTGGGGTCAAAACTCTGCAGGATATCCCGAGTCGTGGTATTGTAGGAAGCTCGCATACAGTAAGCCGAGAGAGATGTAGGTCTTTTCTCTGAGTAAGAATGCTGCAAGAGGCCGCAAGTTGGCACGTTTGCGTCGCCGACAGCGCGAATACCAGACTGAAATGTGATACTGAATATCGTGCCGCGATTCAGGCTATGCTGGATGCAGCTCCAACGAGAAGAAATTCATTTACGAAGAACACAATACAGCATTACACAATGCAAATGTGACAAGTACGATAAGTGTCAGGTACATTGCCAAGAACAGTTGATTGGGGAATAAATACCCCACATGTCCCACTGTTGTAGAAGACTTTGACACCGAAATGCTCAACGTCTCCAGAGCCATTGTGGTGCTTATCTGCTCCCTTGTCGTCCTCGCAGGCAAGAACAGTTGCAGGCAGTGCATTGGAACGCAGACCATCACATTCCAACGACGGATTGACCAAGGCGCTGCCGTGACCTTCTTCCACGGCAGTCTTGGGGCGTGTGCGACTGGGAATCAGTATGAGCACCAGGCCACGCAAGGAAGCGACTGCGTAGAGGTGTGCCGTGCGGGCGGCACTGGGCCGAAGGGGCCCTACTGCTTAGAGAAAGGAGGAACTATCTGCAAGACGTGGAAGTTCACGGCGCGGGTGTGGCGCTACTGCGGGAACGGAGGGAAGGTCACCGTCAACAAGGGGAACCACTGCATCGGCGGGGAATGCTCGACTTCCGACGCGATGGATATGGTATGCACCAGGAGTGTTGAGTGCCGCGGCGACTGCAACTGCGTCCAGTGCGGATGCTGAATTTGGAAAGGGCCATGCATTAATATATAGCCACTGTGTAGCGTCGAGTTAGCATTCGTTTTCAGAGGTAGTCCTGTCGAGGTTGACCGTCAAAGACAACGACACAGACAAAAGTATTTAGAGCATTCTCGAAAGCGTTGAGACATCTGCTTCCAGAGCCACTCTCTTGCGATCGTCAGGCCCGAGAGAACGCCGCAGAGCTGGGCACTGAGACACCAGCACGTCGCCCGTGTAGCGTTACATTTCTTCTTGTCTGCAGGAGATACTTGGTTCTGATAAATACGCCCATGGTCGACTCGATCGGCTCCCGTCTGCGGTCTCCGAGGCAACGGAGAAAGATACTTCGGCAGCCTGCGGATCTGGAATTGACTCCGCTCCGTCTCTCGCTACACAATTCAGAGTGGATGGACTCCCGTGCACTCTCCCCCGCCATGTCCTCGGCTCACTCCTATCTCTCTTCCCACTCCGCCAGGCCAGACTCCCAATTCACGAACCCCACCCTCAACAGCTCTCCCTTCATAGACGATCACAAGAGAATCTCCGACCGCGTGTCCAACTGGGACGTGCTCTGGGCAATCGTCTCCACCGTTCTCGGAAAGGATAAGCTAGCAAAGTTTGGTCAGTACACACTAAGGCTAGTGTTGTTGCATGCATCTGACGCTGAATCGGCTCTCGCAAATGACCGCGACAGTGCCTTGCGCTTCGCGGACCAATTCAATCGCACTGCCGCGTCCAAGAAAATCGCCCTTGTGCGTTCTCTCGCTCGCAATCCCCGGGCTTTTGCTCGCACAATACTAGTACTCGCATCCCAGCTCATTCAAACTAGGCTCCGCGGCATGTGGCAGGGTTTGGGTGCCTTCCGCCACTTTCTACGCTTTGGAAAGTCCCCCTTCAAAGCGCGTGCCCTCTTTCTCAAACTATGTAAAGCCATTCACTTCAAGGCCACTTCTGATACCCTACTACACATTGATTATCCCCAGCTCGTGAACCGCACGGTTCTCGGCGAGGCATTCGGCCTCTACTACAATTTGGCGGACGACACGTCTCTCTTGTTCCGCACTGGACTCTTGCGTGACCCTAGTCTCCGCCGATTCGCGGCACGACACGAGGCAAGAGCCTGGTACTATGACACATTACTCGCCCTCTACAATGCCTATGAAAAATACACGCAGCTACAAGCTCAGGAAACGGCATTGGAAATCCAGATTCAGGTCAAGCGCCAGTCAAGGCTCTTTTCGCGCCAGGTGTTGTCGTCCATCTCGCCCACAAGGCCAACCGATATCCCGTACAGCTCTCCAGAGGACACCGCCCGGATGCGTGAAATCACCTTTGCCAAAACGAACGCGCAGTTGGACATTTTGAAAAACTTATCGGATCTCGTGTTCAATCTGTATACGGTGTTCGACATACCGCTTCCGTTCCGAACTTTGCAGATATGGATGGGCATTTCCGCGTCCCTATTCAGCCTAGTGAAGATGTTTCGCGAGACAAGAGAGAGATTGGAGAAGAACTTGCAATAGTGTGGGGTCTGTGGTGTTTGCTGTGGGCTAGACTGTGTTGCTGGAGACACGGTCACTGGTGATTACATACTTACTGGTGGTTACATACTTACTGGTGATTAAATGGTCACTGGTGATTAGACGGCTTCTTGTGGTTACATGACCCGGTGGTTAGAGGTAAAACTTGAGTCGGGTGTTTAGATGGTATGACTTATGCTGAGCCAGATGATTGTATACAACGATTTACCCTGAGACTGGTAATACATGATACAAGCTTTTCTGAAACTGGTGACTAGAAGGTCTGACTTGAAACTGGTGATTAGATGATGTAACTTACACTGGAACTGGTGACTACATGGCTGACCTGAGACTGGTGATACATGATACAATCTATACTGAAACTGGTCACTAGATGGTCTGACTTCAGCCTTGTGATTAGATGATGTAACTTACACTGGAACTGGTGACTACATGGTCTGACTTGAAACTGGTGATGATATGATGTAACTTGTACTGGAACTGGTGACTACATGGCTGACCTGGGACTGGTAATCAGATACAATGATTTAAATTGAGACTGGTGATATATGATACAAGCTATACTGAAACTGATCACTAGATGGTCTGACTTGAGCCTTGTGATTAGATGATGTAACCTGTACTGGAACTGGTGACTACATGGCTGACCTGGGACTGGTAATCAGATGATGTAACTTACACAGGAACCGGTGACTAGATAGTCTGACCTGGGACTGGTAATCAGATACAATGATTTACATTGAGACTGGTGATATATGATACAAGCTATACTGAAACTGGTCATTAGAAGGTCTGACTTGAAACTGTGATTAGATGATGAAACTTACACTGGAACTGATGACTAGATAGTCTGACCTGAGACTAGTGATGAGAAGGTGTGACTGATAAATCATGTAGTAGACTGGTGAAGCAGACACCATACGGGCAATCCGATCTTGATCAATTGTTAAAGTACCGTTCAAAGGGTGAGCGTTATGCGTAGCTTCCATATCTACCTGCGAGGACACTTGAGAGGTTATGCGACACCTGGGGCCATGGGAAAGACAACAAGTTAAGTGATCAGCAACGGTGAACTAGTGACGTGATGCGTTCAGCTCATCAGATACTATCACACACCATTTATCGAGAGAAAACACCACACCTATTCCTTGGTCTCAGATTTCATCGCATACCTTTTGCCAAAGGTCAAGTCAGAGCTCAAGTGTTGCTCGCGGATAAAATCACCACCTCGCCAATAAGCAATCACCATACGCAACAGTACGAACCACTTTTGTGACCAACACCGTCCTTACCTGCCCATCTCTGCCAAGATATCGTCCCACGACACTGTGCCCGGAACTTTTGCCGCCTCCTTCCAGAACTTGGACAAGTGGCGGGCGCCAGAGTCGCATGCGAGCACGACGATCTTCTGGCCCGGTCCGTACTTCAATGCGGTTTCGACGGCGGCCACGCAGTTCACCGCGGCCGACAGCCCCCAAAAGAAGCCATCGTGCACACACAAGAACTTTGCCATCTTCAAGGCCGCCGAATCGGGAACACGCACCGCTTCGCTGACAAAGGACTCGCCCTGCCGAAAGTTGAGGGTGAGACGATTGAGTCCGATACCCTCTACAAGGGTGTCTACCTGGTGGCGTCTGCGGGTGCCCTCGCGCTCTACGGTATCGTACAAGACGCCATAGTTGACGCGGTTCGCCAAGCCCAGGCCCTGCGGGTCGGCAAGCACGAAACGGGTACGGGCATTGCGGCTAGCAAAGTATCGGGCTATACCTGAGATGGTGCCACCGGTGCCTGCGCCCAGGATAAGCACGTTGAGCTTGCCATTGGTCTGCTGCCAGATCTCGGGCCCCGTAGAGTCAAAGTGCGCTTTCCAGTTGTGCTCGTTTTCAAACTGATCGGCAAAGATTGCGCGTTTGCCGGCGTCTGTGAACTGCTGGGCACGGGCACGAGCAGCATTAGTATACTGCAAGGGGTCGACGATGCTGGCGGCTTTCACAGGCTCAATGATGGCGCCGAGGGCATGCAAGAGGGCAAGTTTTTCGGGCGAGGTATCGTCAGGCAAGCAGATGTGGGTCTGGTAGCCCAACGCGTTAGCAAGGGTGACGAGCGAAATGCCGGTCAGGCCCGAAGTTCCTTCAAAGATTGCGTCGCCTTGGTGCGGGACGAGATGGCCCGACTGTTCGTGGGCGCGGATGATGGCGAGAGCCACCCTGTCCTTGGAACTGCCGCCGGGGTTTTCCAACTCTAGCTTTGCCAAGATCTTGCAGCCCGTAAGGCGAGACAAGGAGGGGATCTCGACGAGGCGGGTATTGCCGACGAGGGAGATGATGCCGCGAGACGATGGCGAAAGCGGGGTGAGATGCGACGGGGGTTTTGCGGTGTGCACGTGGTAGAGGTGCGTGATTATTGCGGCGGCAGAAGCTACTGATATAGCCGGGACAAGGTAATCTTTCCAGTCTCGAGACATGACTAGGTGTGGTGAAGACTGTCAAGTTTGTGGCATTGATAGACGGTGATCTTTGCAAATGTGCTGCGAAAAATGGATCGGGCCCGTTCATTACTTTTGATCGTTACCATTGCAGGTATTTATACACCACGAGTCTACAGGTCCTGCCCACATTTCGGTCAGAGTGTATTCGAAATGTGATGGAAATCATTAGAAGTCATAAGAGGCTGGTACAGGAAAGTGAAGGAGCACTTGGACAACCTTCCAGCTCGTGAGAAATACGATATAACACACGACTTGACATGTCGAGCCTCGCAGATAGCGATTTGCTGCGATTCAGGAGGCAGTTGAAGTGAAGCTAAGCTCTATCGATTGGAGCATTCGAGTGCATCTTGCTCGGACATGAACGGCCCTGTGACCTTATCAATGGTCCAAACTGATGCGGCAGCGGCATGGCATTGCAAAGATCCATGCCGCCGTAACTACTCCGCATTTTGGCTGCAAATCTTTTGCAAGTAATTACCACAGGCTAGGACCTGACCATGTTTAGGGGTGCTTCCACTAATGACTAATAAGAGCTGGCGAAATTCACTCAATCTTGGTCAAAAAATTTGCTCAGATGCTTTTTTGTCGAGATCTCGTGTCACAGAGCGCGTTAATGCCGCAACAGATCATGCCAAAGATGATCGACAAAAAATGAACGATTAACTTTCTTTGCGTCTTGGAAAAGAGTATTAAAGGTAAGGTCGTCCCCATTAAAGGTTATTGAGATATCAAAGTACCTTGAGACTCTATAGTACCTTGTAACTCCAAACATTGAAATGCAACATTGTCTAGTTATTATTTTGTCGATTCTGGCGGGGTACAGCTGTGCCCACAACTTGCCTGTGGTGAGCGGTGTTCCTGCGACCACGACCCGCGGCCCGAACCACGTCACGCTGGTACCAGCACCCGGACCACTGAGAGCGCCATACAGGCCGGAAAAATGGGGTCTGTGGGGGCACCGCGTAGGCGTGCATCAAAAGTGAGGATTCGTTGAGAAGAGGTAGACACGGCGACGGACGGTGGAAACTGCAAGTAGGAAACTGCAAGTGGGAAGTTGTCAATAAGCTAGACTTAGAATGGAATTCAACGGGGCATGGTGAAAATCGGCAGTAGCAAAACCATGGACAAAGAATGGAAGATAACGGGGTATGGTGAAAGTTGGAAGTAGTCAGTTGTCAATAGCTAGACTTTGAATGAAATTCAACGGGGTATGGTGATAATCGGCAGTAGCAATAACCTAGACTTGGAACGGAAATCGAGCAACCAAAGTAGCGAAATCACGCCGTCACGTCTGGTTTCACATTTTCTTGAGATATGATCGAATTAAGCACAAGGTCAGTTCTTCCCACGCACATCAGCGACACTTTGTGGAGAAATACTAGGCAGAAGACGTTCGTGTTAAAGCATTCGCCGAATGCGTCAAGCCACAACAAAGCGCAAGTAACGGAAAAGGCT